>CM059186.1:89738355-89794504 GCA_030323885.1 Branchipolynoe longqiensis | reverse complement strand
ATCAGGTTGTGTTGCCAGCGGCCCGGTCTTCCAGTGAGGCAGCACTATAAAGTCGTCATGAGTGTGCATTGTGACAAGTTGGTAACCCGTCCGGATATGACTTTAGATGTTGCCAGGATATAAAATCTCAACAGACCAACTTTCCGAAAAACCTGATCTATAATTTGTTTTCTTATTTCCCCGCAACTAAAGACGCGCGCCTCCTAAAAAAAGCGCAACAATCACCCCCACCCCCACCCCACCCCCGAAAAAACCCACCCTCCCCACAAAAGGGAAGAACATACCGAACAGAAAATAAGCATTTGGTCAGTTATTTATTATTGGCTTAACTATTGCGAGAACTTTTCCCATTTTTAATTAATGCTCACATTCGTATCTCTAGAAATTACTAGTCTTCTTTCAGTGCCCATAGAATTTGGAGAGGCACGGAAATAACAATGACACAATTGTACATGCGGTATTTCCTGCCAGTCACATATCCTGAAAAAGTAGCTAACTTCAGTCATCTAAAATGGGGGAACCTAATTGACTCAGACATTTGTTGGAAATAGTGGTGGTGGTAGTGGTGGTGGTGGTAGTGGTGGTGGTGATGGTGGTGATGGTGGTTATGGTATATGGTGCTGATGGTGCTGGTGTATGGTGGTGATGGTAGTGGTGGTAGTGGTGGTGCTGGTGATGGCAGAAGTGGTGGTAATGGTGGTGATGGTGGTGATGGTGTATGGTGGTGATAGTAGTGGCGGTAGTGATGGTGATGGTGCTGGTGGTGCTGCTGGTGCTGGTGCTGGTGCTGGTGGTAGTGATGGTGGTGATGGTGTATGGTGGTGGTAGCAGTAGTGGTGATTATGGTGGTTGTGATGATGATGGTTGTAGTGTATGGTGGTGGGGGCAGTAGTGGTGATGATGGTGGTTGTGGTGTATGGTGGTGGTGGCGGTAGTGGTGATTATGGTGGTTGTGATGATGGTTGTGGTTTATGGTGGTGGTGGTGGTAGTGGTGATTGTGATGGTTGTGATGATGATGGTTGTGGTGTATGGTGGTGGTGGTGGTGGTAGTGGTGCTGATGGTGGTTGTGGTGTATGGTGGTGGTGGTGGTAGTGGTGATTATAGTGGTTGTGATGATGATGGGTGTGGTGTGTGGTGGGTGGTAGTGATGTTTATGGTGGTTGTGATGATGGTGGTTGTGGTGTATGGTGGTGGTGGTGGTAGTGGTGATTATGGTGGTTGTGATGATGAGGGTTGTGGTGAATAGTGGTGGTGGTGGTAGTGGTGATGGTGGTGCTGGTGGTCGATAGTGGTGGTGGTGGTAGTGGTGATTATGGTGGTTGTGATGATGATGGTTATAGTGCATGGTGGTGTGGGCGGTAGTGGTGATGATGATGGTTGTGGTGTATGGTGGTGGTGTTTGGTAGTGATAATTATGGTGGTTGTGATGATGATGGTTGTGATGTATGGTGGTGGTGTTTGTTAGTGGTGATTATGGTGGTTGTGATGATGATGATTGTGGTGTATGGTGGTGGTGTTTGGTAGTGGTGATTATGGTGGTTGTGATGATGATGGTTGTGCTGAATGGTGGTGGTGGTGGTAGTGGTGATGATGATGGTTGTGGTGTATGGTGGTGGTGTTTGTTAGTGATAATTATGGTGGTTGTGATGATGATGGTTGTGGTGTATGGTGGTGGTGCTTGGTAGTGGTGATTATGGTGTTGTTGATGATGATGGTTGTGGGTATGGTGGTGGTGTTTGTTATGATATATGGGTTTGTGATGATGATGGTTGTGGTGTATGGTGGTGGTGGTAGTGGTGATTATGGTGGTTGTGATGATGATGGTTGTGGTGTATGGTGGTGGTGCTTGGTAGTGGTGATTATGGTGGTTGTGATGATGATGGTTGTGCTGTATGGTGGTGGTGGTGGTAGTGGTGATGATGGTGGTTGTGGTGTATGGTGGTGGTGTTTGGTAGTGATAATTATGGTGGTTGTGATGATGATGGTTGTGGTGTATGGTGGTGGTGCTTGGTAGTGGTGATTATGGTGGTTGTGATGATGATGGTTGTGGTGTATGGTGGTGGTGCTTGTTAGTGATAATTATGGTGGTTGTGATGATGATGGTTGTGGTGTATGGTGGTGGTGGTAGTGGTGATTATGGTGGTTGTGATGATGATGGTTGTGGTGTATGGTGGTGGTAGTGGTGATTATGGTGGTTGTGATGATGATGGTTGTGGTGTATGGTGGTGGTGCTTGGTAGTGGTGATTATGGTGGTTGTGATGATGATGGTTGTGGTGTATGGTGGTGGTGCTTGCTAGTGGTGATTATGGTGGTTGTGATGATGATGGTTGTGCTGTATGGTGGTGGTGGCGGTAGTGGTGATGATGGTGGTTGTGGTGTATGGTGGTGGTGTTTGGTAGTGATAATTATGGTGGTTGTGATGATGATGGTTGTGGTGTATGGTGGTGGTGTTTGGTAGTGGTGATTATGGTGGTTGTGATGATGGTGGTTGTGGTGTATGGTGGTGGTGTTTGGTAGTGGTGATTATGGTGGTTGTGGTGTATGGTGGTCGAGGCAGTGGTGGTGATGATGGTGGCTGTGATGTATGGTAGTGGTAGTGATGGTGGTAATGGTTCAAGCAGGGTTCAAGCATGTATGAAAGTCTATCCCCTCCGCCAACCCCTGTGATGGTGGGGTAGGTGCCAAGGGGTGTATGTGTGTAGTTTTGGTATCCATGGTGTGTGTGATGCAGTGATGTAGTGATGTGTAGTGTGTGTGGTGGTGTGTGGTCTGTGTGTATGTGGCGTATATAGTGTACGTGGTGTGTGAGTTATATGGTGGTGTGTGGGTCATATACTGTATGTGCATGGTGTATGTGTGTGGTGTGTAATGTGGTATATGTAGTGTGTGTAGTGTATATGGTGTGGTATATGTGGTGGTGTGTGGGTTGTGGAGTGTGTGCATGTGGTGTATGTGTGTGGTGTGTGTGATTGTGCATGTAGTGTGTGTGGTGTATGTGGTATGAGTGGTGGTGTTGTATGGGTCGTCTAGTGTGTGCACATGGTGTATGTGATGGGTGTGTGTGATTGTGTATGTAGTGTGTGTGGTGTATGTAGTGTGTGTGGTGTATGTGGTGTGAGTGGTGGTGTTGTATGGGCCGTGGAGTGTGTGCACATGGTGACTATGTGGGGTGTGTGTGTTTGTGCATGTAGTGTGTGTGGTGTATGTGGTGTGAGTGGTGGTGTTGTATGGGTCATGTAGTGTGTACACATGCTGTATGTGTGGTGTGTGTGATTGTGTATGTAGTGTGTGTGGTATATGTAGTGTGTGTGGTGTATGTGGTGTGAGTGGTGGTGTTTTATGGGTCATGCAGTGTGTGCACGTGGTGTATGTATAGTGTATGTGTAGGTGGTATATGTAGTGTGTAATGTGTGTGGTGTGTGTGGTACTAGAAGTGATATCTGGCATGTGGTGTGTGTTTGCGTGATGAATGTGTAGTGCTCTTGATGTTTGAAGTGTGTGTTCGGTGTGTGTAATATTGATATTGATTTAGTGTGTGTGGTGTGTGTGGTGTGTGAATGTGTAATGTGTGGGACGTGGTGTGTGTTCACATGGTGAATGAGTAGCAAGTGTGTTGCATGCAGTGTGTGTGCATAGTGTGTGTAGCACACATGGTGTAGGTTTATTTTGCGTGGTGTGTGGTGTGTGGTGTGCAGTGTTTGGTATGTGGTGTGTGGTGTGTGGTGTGTGGTGTGTGGTGTGCGGTGTTTGGTGTGTGGTGTGGGGGGTGGTATGTGTTGTGTGTTGTGTGGTGTGTGGTGTGTGGTGTGTGGAGTGTGGTGTGTGGTGTATGTGGTGGTGTGTGGTGTATGTGGTGGTGTGTGGTGTGTGGTGTGTGGCATGTGGTGTGTGGCATGTGGTGTGTGGTGTGTGGTGTATGTGGTGGTGGTGTGTGTGCGTGTCTGTGTGTGTGTGTGGCAGGGTGAGGTAAGCGCAGGGCTAGTGCACTGGTAGTGTCATGCAGCTCATGCTGATCACAAATATAAAGTGTGCATGCATTACAGGTGAGGCCCACCGAACACCTTGTTCATGAAGTTAAATGGCGTCGTCGGGGCGGGGCGGGGGTCGCAGGGTGGCGGGGGGCGGAGTATAGGGCGGGGTCTGTGAGGCGGAGGTGGCGGGGCGGGGGACGGGCCGGCGGCGGGAGGCGGAGAGTGGCGGGGAGGGTGGCGGGGTGGGGGGACCGGCCGCAGGGTGGTGGGGCGGGGGGACGGGGGAGGGGAGGCGGATGGTAGCGGGACGGGGGCCGAGGGGGAGGGGCGGGGGCGGGGGACGGGCCGGAGTCCGGGTGCCCAACGGGGGCCGGGGCGGGGGACGTGCGGACGGTGGCGGACGGTGGCGGGGTGTAGCCCGGAGACTCCCGTGAGTTGTTCGCCTCTCCCACGGCGGTCAGCGCCGGGCAGGGTCAAGAAGAGGTTGTGCTGCGCCGGCGATCCCTGGCGACGTTAATAATTCTCTCACGGTCAGCGCATCACTCACACACATCCTGCATCCCTTCCTCACCCCCACACCACCCACTCCCCCCACTCCCTCCTGTTGCTCCCCCCCCCTCCACACATACACCCGCTCCGAACCCCCACCTCTACCCCACACTCAGTATCACCATGTTAAGCATGCGCTTTCCTCCCAAGCACATGCGCGCGCACGGTACGCCCGCCACACACCCACAGTCACACACCAACTTCTTTTTTTAAACACCTAAAAATTGTAAATATTTTTTTTCATCTAAGTACCAAGACACTGTGGTGTAATGTATTATTAACTTACAGATTAACTTACAGATCCTCTTCTTGCCCGATCTATGCCCTATTGGGCCTTTAGTGCAGGTTGTTATGGTAAAAAATAACTATATTTTTGCACACATATGGAAGTGAATATAGCCCTGAAGTCATATAATTGTGAGCGTCCTCTCCAATTTCTATCCAGCCTTCTCTCAAATGCTTCTACCGCTGGTGCTTCAACCACTTGGTCTGGGAGACTGTTCCATGGATCTATCGCTCGAAAGAAATATACATATATTATTTCTTAATGGAGTCCATATGTGAAGGTGCTAAGTGCAAATCTCAAGCATTGGAACAACCTGGTCAACACTCTATTTGCTATTCAGTTGTCTAACTTAAATGCTCCAGCACTGGAGCAACATGGTCAACACTCAAATTGCTATTCAGTTGGAGACTCAAATAGAATGTCACAGCCTGCTGTAAAATATTCCAATAAAACGCATTGGTGGGGGAATGCAAATGGTCTATAAATATATAATGGTAAATGGTATATAGTGCCAGGTGCATGAATGTATTTATGTAGTTGCTGGTGATACTTTACTCATGGTCAATAGACATTGTGTATTAGTCAGATAGTATGAAAGAGCACTAGAGATAGTGTGTAAGGGACACTTGGAGCTCTACCCACTACCCCCTCCCCCCTCTGTTACTATGTTAGTCATGGATCACCACACACTCAGCTCAGGCAGGTGGTGGCCAAGGGGGCCACACAGCATGGTGGTGGTGGGCAGATCACTGTAGCCATGGTGACAGAGGAATGCTTGATGTTCATTGGTGGAACTGTAAAAGCTTGATTCTCATTGGAGAACTCGGTCAGGTGGTATGCCATACCAGATCCATGTACCATTATATAATAATAAACCTGAGGGAATTATCTCTCTCTCTACTTTCATTCTTTATACTCTTCCTTTCTCTTCTTGCCTGTATTGATTTCATTATATCCTGCCTACACAACCACAGATTCCAGCCGTGGACTTTACACTGCGTTCTGCACCGAACCACAACACAAGATGGGAGATTGTCCTAGGATTTTCAACAAAACAAATAAAGATGTTTTAATTGACAATTTAAGGTTAGTTAAAGTTGCATAGTATGATGGTTTTGTGTTTCTGTCATTTACAGAGATACATAGTTGGTTGTTATAATCTACCTTACTTTAGTTTGAAGCAACGTTTTATGTTAAATGTTTACCTTTTGAGATATTTCAAGTGCAAACATGCAAAATTAATTTGGGCAAGCCTTTTTTGTTTAGTTTTTTTGTTGAAGATTTATACTGCCTATCATGGATAAGCCTGAATAGGCTTGTTTTCACCATTATACAGTTTGTCGATAGAAAGCCCGAGCCTACACTTTTACCAACCCAAGGGATTTTTAACCTCCCACACCACATAGACATGGTATGAGAGCAACCGGCCTTTGATGACGCTGTAAGTTATACACAGCGGTGGAAATCCAAATTGGCAGAGATGGGGGCATGGGGAATCGAACCACTGACCTTCAGATTAGGAGTCCAACCTAGAAAAAAGTCAGACACTCTAACCACTCCGCCACAGTGAACACCACAACCTCTGACACCATAGGCTTCTACACTAACAGTAACAAGTTCTATTGAATTGCCTCAATATTCCCTTCTATATGGTGACAAATGTTTGATAAGTGCACTAGTATCTAAGTTAGATATGTAGAATCAAATCTAGATACATATTTTGGTTTTGAAAATTTGATGTTTTATCGGACTATGCAGCTTTAATTAGTTTTAAGGAGTTATTATTTAGCAATGAAGTCAGCGGGCCTGATTGAGGACCAGACAGTTGGCTGGTTATTGGCGACATCTAAAGTTATATGATGTCCTGGCAACATCTAAGGTTATATCAGGACGGCTACCCACTTGTGAGAGCGCATTCATGGAAGATTTATAGTGCTGTCCCACTGAGAGATCAGTCCACCAGCACCATGACCCGATATCCCACCCAGTCACATTATCCCAATGTTGTGTAAACCAGTCATTGTCCTATCCTATTAATGCCAAGCGCCAGACTAGGAAGTGACAATTATCAATTTAATAAGTTATTGGTTTGACTCGGCTGGGATTCAAACTCCCGACTTTCCGCAAGGGAAGCCTACGCTGTACCGATTAGGCCACCGAGTCCGTTGGGAATATCTAATAATAATATCAATATATATATATATATATATTTTTTATAATTTTGATTATATATATATATATATATATATATATATATATATATATATAAGCTATACATTGCCTTATAAAAAAGAAGCACATTAAAACACATTAGATGGTGGTTGATGCAATATGGTAATATCTATGGTATCAGCTGGTACCTGGCTAGTATATTGTCTAAAGTAACCCTGGGTGGTGGCTACATTGACGTAAACAGGCTGACAAGTACATGTGGAATTATTGTATAATACAATAGTTTTGCTAATTATAACACATTGTTGATGGTTCCAGGTATGTAGAGAAGTCATTAGTACAAGTTGACGCCCGTCCTTTCTCGGTTATCTAATTCTATTGGGTTATCAGTTCCTACTAAGGGGAGAGGTGGAGTTTATGGTGTGGTGTGTGTGTGGGGGGGGGGGGGGGGCTGGAAAGAGTTGGGGGAGGGGGTGGAGGAGAGAAAAGGTAGGCGAAGCGAGAAACTCACATAAAGTCACACTCATATTGTATGTGGGTTGGTTGTTGGAGTTTTACGTCCTGGCAACATCTAAGGTCATTTCATGATGGGTGCCGAGTTGTGAAAGTGTGCACTCATGGTGACTCTATAGTGCTGCCCTATTGTGCAATCAGGCCACCGGCACCATGACCTGATATCCCACTCGATCACATTATCCTGACTCTGAGCCAAGCAGTCCTTTGCCCTATCCTAATAATGCCAAGTACCAGGCTAGAAAGCGAACAAGTATCAAATTTTAAGTCATTGGTTTGACAGGGGTGATCTATGTAGATGCGTATATGTGTTCTACCGACAGATCTGAGCAGATGTTTTTGTGAGTTTTGTTGTTGTACCATTAGTTGCTTAATGGCCCTGTCACACTACCACGTAAGGCGTCAGCGTAGGGACAACGTGATAATAAATTAAATACATCAAACTTCTTTGGCGGAATATGCAAATTCAGGAGGTCAATGCCACGTAGTTGATGTGAGCGTAACATCGGTAAATCGTAGTGATAACGTCATTCAACGAGAGAGGACAACATAATTATGCTCACGGTACGTTATATACATTATTTGATCGCCAGAACTACGTTACTTTATGTTACGTTACGTATATCATGACACGGTGGCGAAATGCTTAACATACGTTGGACGTATGTTAGGCGTATGTTATCCATACGTTGTCATTACGCGGACTGTACATTCCCACCACCTTTGAAGGAGGTCAACATAGCGCAACGTAGCGCAACGTGGCACAACGTAGCACAACGTAGCGCAACGTAGCGCAACGTAGCGCAACGTAGCGCAACGTAGCCAACGTAGTGCAACGTAGCGCAACGTAGCGCAACGTAGCGCAACGTAGCGCAACGTAGCGCAACGTCGCGCAACGTAGCGCAACGTAGCGCAACGTAGCGCAACGTAGCGCAACGTAGCGCAACGTAGCGCAACGTAGCGCAACGTAGTGCAACGTAGCACAACGTAGTGCAACGTAGTGCAACGTAGTGCAACGTAGTGCAACGTAGTGCAACGTAGTGCAACGTAGTGCAACGTAGTGCAACGTAGTGCAACGTAGTGCAACGTAGTGCAACGTAGTGCAATGTAGTGAGCAGCATTTGACTAACGTACATCTAACGTCATCGACGTTCACCTAACGCGTACATAATGTACGGCGAACGTAAAATCCTTACGTTGTCGAACGTTGTCATACGTCAAAAGTTTTCAACATGTTGAAAACCTCGACGTAGCTCGACGTAACTCGACGTAACTCGACGTATCTCGACGTATCTCGACGTAAATCGACGTCTGCCTAACGTAACCATGAGGTAACCCGACGTACCTCAACGTAATGACGAAACGTCACCTACGTCGGGTTATGTTGGCTCATTACGTCGTAGTGTGACAGGCCTATTAGATTGCACATGTAATATACAAAGTCAAAGTCAAAGCCAAAGCTCGGTTAAACCAATGATCGGTTAATCCAAACAAATTTCTAGGGTCCCTTTAAGTTTGGTTTAACGGGGTTATACTGTATTTGGTATCTCGGAAGTGCTTATACTAAAGGTTATTTGATGGAGCTTTCCCTTTGGAAGCCATGGTTCCATGTAATGGTGCTGTCACACTACAAGGTTTCTCACCAATGTTCGTCGACGCGTGCCAATGTGTTGCCTTTTTGGGCGAAACATCGGCACGCGTCGGGACGCGTTACCGGCGCGTTACGAACGCGTTACCGCTGCGTCGGTACACGTCGGTACATGTCGGTACACATTGAGTGACAGCTAGGTCTGAACCAACACGTTGGAGCGCGTCGGGCCGCGTCGAACGTTTTGTGCTTGCACAAAACCTTTGACGCTGGCCAACGCGCGCCAATGTGTTGCGTCACGCGTTACGGGCACGTTTGCAGAATGTTGACACGCGTTACCAGCGCGTTGCCGGACCGCTCGTAGAACGTTGATCAACGTTGATAAACGCCAGGAATTTTTCGCCAAACTGCGAGCAGCCCGTCAACACGTCGGTAACGTTCCATCGACGGGTAGCGGGCACGCTATTGGCGTTGCTCCAGCGTTTCTCGGCGCGTTGGACGTGTTGCTGGTGCATCTGGACGTGTTGCTGGCATGTCTGGACGTGTTGCTGACGCGTGTGGACGTGTTGCTGGTGTGTCTGGACGTGTTGGTGGCACATCTGCGGCGTGCCCCTGGCATTCTGTGGACGTTTCGTCAGCGTTTTGGCTTTGAGTATATATGGTAGAGATTTCCATCCAGGCACCCATTACTGACGCGCCATTCGCACGCTGTCAACGAGCCGACAGTGCGCCGCCAACACGCCGATAACACGTCGGCAACGCGCGTTATACCCCTGTCACACTAAGACGTAATGAGCCAACGTAAGCCTGACGTGGTGATTTTTCGTCATTACGTTGACGTACATTGGATTATGTTATGATGACGTCAGAATGACATTAGACTGACGTCGAGCTATGTCACGTTACGTCGTGTTACGTCGGCGCGCGTCAAAGTTTTGAACCTGTTCAAAACTTTCGACGTAACTAGAACGTAAGGGTTTACATTCGCCGTACGTTCTGTACACGTTCAGCAAACGTCAATGAAACGCTGGTCACTATGTTGCACTACGTTGCATTACGTTGCATTACATTGACCCACATTAAAGGTGGCGGGAACGTGCAGTCCGCGTCATGAAAACATCGGGAAAACGGACGTCCCACGTACGTTTACCGTTTTGCCACCGTTTCATGACGTAAGTAGCGTAAGGTAACGTAAAGCAACGTAGTTCTGGTGATGGAATAACGTACATAACGTTCCCTGAGCGTAATTACGTTGTCCTCTCTCGTTGAATGACGCTATCACTACGCTTTACCGCCTTTACTTTCTCGTCCACTACGCTGCATCCACGTTCAACTTGTGGCCAAATTTACATACTACGCCGAGAAGTTCAATGTTTTTCACGTTCTCCCTACGCTGACGTCGTTACGTCGTAGTGTGACAGGGCCATAACCAGCGCGTTGCCGGACCGCGCGTAGAACGTTGATCAACGTCGATAAATGCTAGGAATTTTTCCCCAAACTGCGAGCGGCCCGTCAACGCATCGGTAATGTTCCATCGATGGGTAGGGGCGCGCTATTGGTGTTGCTCCAGCGTTTCTTGATGCGTTGGACGTGTTGCTGTCGTGTCTGGATGTGTTGCTGGTGCGTCTGGACGTGTTGGTGGCGCGTCTGCGGCGTGCCCCCGGTGTTCTGGGGATGTTTCGTCAGCGTTTTGGCTTTGAGTATATATATGGTAGAGATTTCCATACAGGCACCCATTACTGATGCGCCATTCGCATGCTGTCAACGCGGCAACAGTGTGCCGCCAACACGGCGATAACACGTCGATAACACGTTGATAACATGCTGGCAACCCGCCGACCCGGTTTAATGCGCTGTCGACACGCCGATAACACATCGATAACACGTTCATAACACACTGGCGGAATGTTCACAATGTGGGTCAAGCGGCCTTGTTTCTTTTTTTTCCTCCCCCGAATGTCGCAACGCGTTGGCGGCGCGCTAATAACACGCCAGCAACCCGCTGGTGACATGCTGGGCTGCGTCGAGTTTTCTCCCAACACGCCGAAAAGTTTTACGTTTCTCGACGCATTGAATATATTTAGCGTGTTGGTGGCACACCGGTGAGAAACGTCCTAATGTAACAGCACCATTACACACAGTAATTAACAGGTAAATATTGTCAGAACTGGCAGGTATGTGTTGGGAGGGGGGTGGGGGGGAGAGAGGCGACATAAAACATGAATATATATGCTTCTTTTGTTTGTTGAACTGACTTCTATTAGTACACAGTTCTGGCAACTTTATAGTGCTTCCCCACTGGCAGACCAGTGGGGCAGCACTATTAGGCCACCAGCATCCAACCCGATATCTAACACAGTCACATTATTCTGACACTGATCGAACCAGTCCTTGCCCTATCAAACCAATGCCAAGTGGCAGGCTAAGTAGCGACATGTATCAATTATGTAATTCATTGGTTTGACTCATCCGAGATATTCAAACTCTCGATCTTCCACATTGGAAGTCTGTGCTCTTACCGATTCGGCCATTACGTACGGTCGGAATTGAAGAATTGAATCTCATTGCATCATGACTGACCCCTATCCCCCTATGTCACGCCCAGCCTCCACCCCCTCCCCCTTACTATTACATGAACCCTCCCTGATCAGATGGGATGACGGAATGAGTTGAGCGTCCGTCTCCCGCTTTGGTAGATCATGGGATTCGAACCCATGAGTTCGAACCCCGGTTGCGTCAAACCAATGACGTAAAAATGTATTCTTGTCGCTTCCCAGCCAAGCTCGGCATTATAAGGATAGGGCAAGGACTGGTTGGGTCAGTGTCAGAATAATGTGACTGACTGGGATATCAGGCCATGATGTTGGTGGCCTGGCCTCGGAATGGGCCAGCACTATTAAGTTGCCATGAGTGCGCACTGTTACAAGTCGGTACCCATCCTGATATGACCTTGCTGCTGCCAAGATGTAAAACTCCAACAACAACAACCAACCCACTCACTATGACTAGTATGAGGTAATTTATTCCTGCAACCCCATATGGAGAGTCTTCAGTTTCCACCGCGTTCAGTGAAATCCGGATCACATACAGACATTTTTAAAGATTGATGTTTACCTCCACCACCCTCACTGCTCACTGCTCACTGCTCACTGCCCACTGCCCACTCCTCACTCCTCACTCCTCACTCCTCACTCCTCACTCCTCACCCTCACTCCTCACTCCTCACTCCTCACTCCTCACTCCTCACTGCCCACTGCCCACTCCCCACTCCTCACTCCCCATTCCTCACTCCTCACTCCTCACTCCTCACCCTCTCCCCTCACCCCTCACCCCTCACTCCCCACTCCCCACCTCCCCACTCCCACTCTCCCCACTCCCAACTCCCCACTCCCCCTCCACCACCGCACTCCCCACTCCTCCCCACTCCCCACTTCCCACACTCTACACCTCCCCACTCCCCACTCCCCACTCCCCACTCCTCACTCACTAGATATCCATTCTTGTTCTAGATGATTGTGTCGGTGCGCGCGTTTGCTGCAATCTTATCGTGGATTCGAATGCTGGTGTCATCCACGTGTTTGCGTGTGCTTCTTACATGGTCATGTCATTTCAGGACAGCGTCGTAACCATCCTCCTGCCAGATCTAGGTTACACAATGGATATGGCCGGGGACTGTCGCCCAATCTGCATTGATTGGTGTCAGTGGATGAAGTAACCAGAGTACATCATCCGTTTAGAACCGTGAGTAGCGTGCTATGATGTGGCACCCACATACCGTAATGTTGCGAATTAGCCGTCCTGATATGACCATAGATGTTGCTACGACGTAAAACAACAAGAAACAAAGAAAACGAATTAGCACCGAGTCCCCAGTAAGCTGATGGTTGGTTGGTTGAGTTGTACGTCCTGGCAACATCTAAGGTCATATCAGGATGGGTACCGACTTGTGATAGTGCACACTCATGGCGATTTTTATAGTACTGCCCCACTGGGAAATCAGGCCGCCGGCACCATGCCACAATATCCCACTCAGTCACATTATCTTGGCACTGAGCCAACCAGTCCTTGCCCTATCCTATTTACGCTAATCGCCTGGCTAGGAAGCGACAAGTACAAATTTTGTGAGTCATTGGTTTGCCTCGACCGGGAAATCGAACTCCCGACCTTCCGCACAGGGAGCCTGCGCCCTACCGATTCGGTGATGAACGAGAGAAGCGAGGGGAAGAAGGGGGCCGAGGGGAACCAGAGCAAACTATAAGAAGGCCGACAACGACAATAAAAACGATTATATGATGAAAAAGAAAATGGGACTTAGCAAAGAGCTCAATGCCAAACAAAATTATGAACTGAAAAGGGATAAAAGAAAATGATTCACAAAAAAATCGCTAATATTAGTAATAACCAAAAGATTAAAGAAAAAATAATCAAGGCATATATAGCAATCTTGTATGTGTTATTGTAACTGCAAACAATTGGATATATTCTCTCTGTGAGGCCTTCCCCCCCTCCTCAACCACCATCCACAAACCCACCCACCCTCTCCCACCCACACCCACCCACACCCTCATACATACATATATTACACCACCCACCCACCCACCTAGCCTTTCGACATTACGCCATCCTGTCCACACATTACTCCTCAACAAGCTCGGCCTTTGTCCACATCGCCATCTGTGACAAGAGTTGCCTGATATGAGAAACAAAGTCAGTCATCATCTCTTCCGGAGACCCACTCCCCCCACCCACCCACCCACCCACTCTGTGGGGGCATTTGGACGCCAGCCCGCCAGCCCGCCTTTGTCCAAGTGTAATTAAACGATAATAATATGGGTTAAGTACGGCTGGTCTCAGTGAGGAGTGTCCAGTCACCTGGGGACACGACGTATTGACTAACCAGCGGAACCCAGCTATCTGTACCAGGGCGCCGATAACAGGTGGACTGATAGCGCCGGCTAGATAAGGTTGGGTCTGATTATCGCACACACCATTAGCTAATACCCGGCGTACACTAACTAACAATTGACTTAAGTTGCACAGTCCGATGGTTTTGAATTTCTGTATTTTTTCTGAGATAAATATATTAGATCGATCACTAGTATCTGCTTTACATTAGTTCAAAGTTACTTTTATTTTAAATGTTAAACTTTTGAGATATTTTGAGTTCAAACATGGAAAATTAGCTTATAATTTAAATGTGCGTAGCGTTGGTAGCGTATGGGAGCGTATGGGAGCGTGCTGTGACATTTTTTGACAGTATGGGCCATACGCCCTCATAGGTCGCGTTTTTTTGAGCATGCACAAAAAAATTTGGACGGACGGATTTATGAAAGCGTATGGCGGCGTATGCATCATAGGCTTCACATACGCCGGCGTGTTGCGGCACTGGCGGCGTATGCGTAGGTATGCGTAGCGTAGGTTGGTGTGCGTATGGCGCGTATATGACGTAAGCCGCTACGCCGCCATACGCTCCCGCCATACGCCGTAATGTGACAGGGCCTTAACTTTTGAGATATTTGAAGTGCGAACATGTTAAATTAATTTTGGATGACACGCCAAAACTCTGACACCATAGACTTCTGCAGTAACAGGTTCTGTTAAATTGACTCAGTATTTATTGCCTTCTACGCAAAAACAAATGCTTAATAAGTGCATCAGTATCTAAGTTAGATATGTAGAATTACATCTAAATAATTATTTTGGTTTTGAAAATTTGATGCTTCATCGGACTATGCAGCTTTAACTCGGTGGGAAGTCATGGGAATCGGCTAATGTCATCGAGGTTTAAAGCTGCATACTCCGATGAAGCATCAAATTTTCTAAATCAAAACAATCATCTGGATTTGATTCTGCATATCTAACTTAGATACTGATGCACTTATTAAACATTTATCGCCACATAGAAGGAAATACTGAGGCAATTTAATAATAGAACCTGTTAATGTTACTGCAGAAGTCTATGGTGTCAGAGTTTTGGCGTGTTATCCAAAATTAATTTAGCATGTTCGCACTTCAAATATCTCAAAAGTTACCCATTTAAATTATAAGCTACTTCAAACTAAAACAAGGTACATTATAACAATCAATCTAATATGACAGAAACTCAAAATCATCGGACTATGCAACTTTAAACTTAAAGCTGCACAATCTGATCTTTTTCAATTTTAATGTCCGATTTTTCGATAGCAAAAACACTTATCTAGGTTTGGATTTGAGGCTGCGAAATCAGATTTTTTTTTGTAATGTCCGATTTTCTTTTCGATAGCAAAAACAGTTATCTAGGTCTGGTTCTATATTTTTGTTACTTGTGCATTTATTAAAGTTGCATAGTGTGATAAGAAGGCTTCCCCGCAGAGGGACCAGAGTTGTCTCCATCTCTAAATTTGCTTCCATTAATTACCATTGCTTACTATGGGTAGATATTTGGTAGGTTCCCCTTCCTTTCCAAGGTGACTGGCCACTTACTCATCTTTGTCAGAGTGTGCCCTGATGAGCCACATCATCTTGCTGTTACACCTTCAAAGCTATTGATCTTCTAACTCATCTGCTGGTCCAGTCTTCATGCACTTGAAGGGGTGACATCCCCTGACCACACCAACAAAGTTGATGTGCACCGCACTTAGTTTAGGCCGTCAATTGAGTCGGTATGGCTGCTGGTGTGCACTACCAACTTCTGGTCTTCCCATAAATGGGACTAGCCGCACGGCAGCGGGGGTTTTAAATCAGAGTTTACCTTCTCCTAGATGAGCAATCAGCCAAGATTGATGAGCCCCACCTGCTCGAAGACAATGGTTATAAGTAAAAAGACAGATAAACCAAATGTCAATATAACCATAGATGGCACAAACATAGAACAAGTATCCGAATTCATATATCTCGGACAAAAGATTACAAATGATGGGAGATGTGAGGAAGAAATTAAAAGAAGGATAACAATAGCCCGAACAACATTCTCCAAAATGTATAGAGTGTTAACATCAAGTAAGATATTAATACAAACAAGGAAGTGTATTCTTCAGTGTTATGTGTGGTCTACTCTAATGTATGGGGCTGGGACATGGACAATCTCTAAGAAAATGTACAAACGTTTAGCAGCATTTGAGATGTGGACTTATCGAAGGATGATGAAAATATCATGGACAAAGAAGATCACCAACAAAGAAGTTCTCAGAAAAATTAAAAATAAGAAATGCTTGTTTGCCACTATACAGACAAAGAAACTTACTTATTTTGGCCACATCATTCGTCAGAGTTCAATATACCGTACATTGTTGGAAGGGAAGGTAAATGGCAGCAGAGGGAGAGGGAGACCAAGAACATCATGGTTTACAAATATTTCAGAGTGGACAGGCTTGAATTATTCACAGTCTATCAGAACAGCACACCATCGGGACAAGTGGAAAACCATTGCATCCAACCCTCGACTAGAGGACGGAACTATTGATTGATTGATAGTCTGATAAAAGAGCCAGATTTTCAAAAGTAAAACGTGTATCTTGATATGGTTTTACATCCTACTAGATACTGGTGCATATATTAAAGTTGCATAGTCCGATAAAAGCATAACATTGTCAAAGCAAAGCACTTATCTAGACTTAAGCCTCGTATCCGACTTATATACTGGTCCTCAGAAGATGATAGAAACTAAAAAGCAATAGACTATGCAACTTTAAGCATTCGTTGCTGCATAGAAGGGGATAATACTAAATCAATTTAACAGAACATGTTACTGCTTAGGTCTATGGTGTCACAGTTTTGACAAGCATACCATAATTAATTTAACATATTTTCATTTGAAATATCTTCAAAGTTAGTCATTAAAAATTAAAGGTACAGTGAAACCTCTCTAAATCGACCGACTTTACGTGGTCCATTTAGGGAGGTGGTCGGTTTAGGGATTTAGAATATGGTTATAATGGTATTGTTGGGACCCAAATAAATATCGATATAGGGGAGTGGTCGATCTGTGGAGGTGGTCGGTTAGGGAGGTTTTACTATAACATTAAGCTAAAGCAAGGTACATTGTGGGTGGTTGGTGGCGTTTTACGTCCTGGCAGCATCTAAGGTCATACCAGGATGGGTACATTGTGACAATCACCCTAACATATTTATTTTTAAAACCACAGAAACTTAAGACCATAATAATGAATTGCCCTTATAATATAAATAACTTGATGGGGTTTTAGTCCTAGTAACATCCAATGATTGGTACCAACCAAATTATGACAGTGCGCATCCATGCTGTCTTTTATTTGTAGTGCTGCCCTCAATGGGAGAACCTGGCCTAATATCCTACATTATCCTGACACTGAGTGAACCAGTACAACTATCCTAGTAATGCGAAACACAAGACACTGTGAAGAGAAGTAATAATTGTCTATGTTATTGATTTGGCTCGGCCGAGAATAGAACCCACGACGTCTTGTAGGGAAACCAACACCACACTGATTCGGCCACCCTGTCAGATATCTGCACTCACATATGGTATGCTGCCGACCAGATCCGCCGTCCTGATATGACCTTAGATGTTGCTAGGACGTAAAGCAACAACAAACAAGCAAACAAACCTACCAGATCCTTTGACATGCACAGATTGGTTGGCTCAGTCTTTTTTTTGTAAATGAATTTTATTCATATACATTTTTTTTGTCAGTGCCGTAGCACTGGTATTCCGCCCTTAAGTGTTTAAGGTATATATGTATTGTTTGTTGTTTACGTCCTAGCAACATCTAAGGTCATATCAGGACGGGTACCAACTCGGGACAGTGTGCACTCATGGCCACTTTATAGTGCTGTCCCACTGGGAAACCAGGCCGCCGGCACCATGACCTGGTATCCCACTCAGTCACATTATCCTGACACTGAGCACACCAGTCCTTGCCCTGTCCTAATAATGCCGAGCGCCTGGCTAGGAAGCAACAAGTATCAATTTTTAAGTCATTGGTTTGACACACCCGGGGTTCGAACCCATGGTTTATAGAGTAAATTGAAGTGTGAAGTAAATTTTGATAAGTCTCAAGATAACATAACTGAGTGGGATATCAGGTCATGGTCCCAGCGGCACTGTATATCCCAGTCGAGGGCAGCACTATAAAATAGACATGAGCCTGTACTGTCACAAGTCGGTACTCGTCCTGAAATTGTTCTAGGGCTTAAAGTCCCAATAAACCAATAAACTATGATATTTATAACCCAGCCTGTATAACCCCAGCCAAATTGTGACGACTGGGCATTCTTAAGTCTTTGCATCTCAATGAATGAAAAGTAAAGCTTGTTTTATTTAACGACGCCTCCAGAGTGCATTGATTTTTGTATAATCGGCTATTGGACATCAAAGATATGGTCATTCTGACATATTTCTTTGGGGGAAACCTGCTGCCGTCAAATAGACTACTCTTTCCAATAAACAGCAAGGGGTCATTTATATGCACTTTCCCACAGTCAGGACAACATATACCACAGCCTTTGATGAACCAGTTGTGGACCACTGATTGGAACGGAAAATAGCCCAAACTGCAAATGGGTCCACTGAGCAGGATCAATGGGATGACCGACACCTTCATAGGTGGACACTCTATCATCTGAGCTACGCCCCACTCCTCTGGATGAATGTGTCGCATTAAGGGGTCAACACTTGATATACGGACTGCTTTCATTCTGCTATGACTACAATGTGGTAGGCCTAGATGTAATGCATAAATCACGAATTCGGTTAGAATGTGTAAGTGTCTAGCTAATTTTTTTTTTAAATGGACACAAAATAGTAATCGACGAGAAATTATTCCTCAAATGATGATATTTTAAAGTCCATACCATGTTTAATTATTCTGACGGTAACTGCATAATATCGTACTTCGTAGGTATGTGATCATTATATAAGCCAACAACAAAATCGAGATTCCCGTTAGGTGTGTGGCGGGCATTACATGCACTGTGATTCTATACATCAATGTTATGCTGCCACATCAGTTTTCATATATATATATATTGATATTGCTTTAGCGATCGTCAGTAAATATTGCGGAAGTGTGGTTTTGGGTGCCATTCCACCCCCTTCCTGGTACCCGGCATTAATCAGCCAATGCCAATGAGGTCGTCACTTGGGGTTGGGGACCCGGATGTTCCGCCCCCCCCCCCCCGACCTCCCCCCCCCCCAGCTCCAATTGTTCTTTCTTCCGGTTCTGCTGCAATCTATTATATATGTACATTTGAGTTTTTTGGGATTTTGCATCCTGCCAACGTCTAAAGGTCATATAAGGATGGGTACTGACTTGTGACAGTGTGCACTCATAGTGCCTTTTATAGTGCTGCTTCACTGGGAGTCCATGCCAATGGCACCATAATCTAAATTTCCCACTCAGTCATATTATCCTGATACTCAGCTAACCAGTCCTTGCCCTATCCTAGTAATGCCCAGCGCCAGGATAGGTAATAAACAAGTATACATTTTCCAATAAGTCAGACAGCCCAAGCGTCCAACATCCAATATACCAGCGTCCAACCTCCTCCACATTTTCCCACTTGTATTTTAACATTGTTATAATATCACTACACACCATATCCAATTTCAACGCTTACTGGGA
This sequence comes from Branchipolynoe longqiensis, assembly GCA_030323885.1. Taxonomy (NCBI): domain Eukaryota; kingdom Metazoa; phylum Annelida; class Polychaeta; order Phyllodocida; family Polynoidae; genus Branchipolynoe; species Branchipolynoe longqiensis. The sequence continues at coordinate 89,774,839 of CM059186.1, read as the reverse complement.
CCAGACGGGATGGTCAAATGACTTGAGCGTCAGTCTCCCGTTTTGGTAGATCATGGGATTTGGACGAATGGGTTCGAAGCCTAGTCGAGTCAAACCAATGACTTACAAAATTGATACTTGTCACTTCCTAGCGAGGCACTCGGCATAAACAGGATAGGGCAAGAACTGGTTAGCTCAGTGTCAGGATAATGTGACTGAGTGGGATACCAGGTCATGGTGCCAGCAGCCTGGTTTCCCAGTGGGGCAGCACTATAAACTGTCCATGAGTGTGCACTGTCACAAGTTAGTACCCTCCCTGATATGACCTCAGATTTTGCCAGGATGTCAAACTCCAACAACCAACCAACCTCTCGTTCCCTTCGTTCCCCTCGGTCCCCTAGTCGTGGGATTCAGGCCTTAAGAGAGAATGTTTCGGGTGCTTTTTCTTTCGCCATAGCAACATCAGAGGACGGGTTCAAATTCACCTCACATATATGATGTTGAGTTGTGGAGGGATGGGTATGGGGAGGACCGGGATGGTGATGGGGAGGTGTGCGGGAGGGGAGTAGAGGAGCGAGGGGTTGGGGAGGGGGACTTGGGAATGGTGGTGGGAGAAGGGGGCTGGTGACGGTGGACAAGGGAGTGGGAGGGGAGGGCCAGATGGATGGGAAGGGAGAGGGGGAGAGGGAGGGGAGAGGGGAGGGGAGGGGAGCTGGACAAGGGAGGGGGGGGGGAAGGCCCGAGGGATGGGAAGGGAGAGGGGGAGAGGGAGGGGAGAGGGGAGGGGAGGGGAGCTGGACAAGGGAGGGGAGGGGAGGGCCAGAGGGATGGGAAGGGAGAGGGGGAGAGGGAAGGGAGTGGAAAATGGAGGGGGGGGGGAGAGGGGAGTGGAGGGGCAGAGAGAGGTATTGTTGGGACCCAAATAAATATCGATATAGGGGAGTGGTCGATCTGTGGAGGTGGTCGGTTAGGGAGGTTTACTATAACATTAAGCTAAAGCAAGGTACATTGTGGGTGGTTGGTGGCGTTTTACTCCTGGCAGCATCTATGCTGCCAGGACGTAAAACTACTACGCCCATTCCCTGAGTCCCCTTCCGAGGGGTTGGGGAGGGGGACTCAGGGAATGGGGTGGGAGAAGGGGGGGTGCTGTGGTGACAAGGGAGTGGGAGGAGGCCAGATGGATGGGAAGGGAGAGGGGGAGAGGGAGGGGAGAGGGGAGGGGAGGGGGAGCTGGACAAGGGAGGGGGGGGGGGGGAAGGCCCAGGATGGGAAGGGAGAGGGGGAGAGGGAGGGGAGAGGGGAGGGGAGGGGAGCTGGACAGAGGGGGAGGGGAGGGCCAGAGGGATGGGAAGGGAGAGGGGGAGAGGGAAGGGAGTGGAAAATGGAGGGGGGGAGAGGGGAGTGGAGGGGCAGAGAGAGGGGGAAGAGGGGAAGGGGGTGGGGAGGAGGAGTACTTCAACCCTTAGGAAATATGGCCCCAGCGTCCAAGGAACCTATCTCTAATTGCGCCGACAATCCGATAAGACTATCCGACTGGCAAGTGTCTTATGTTCAAAGCCTCGCCCAAGGCTCATATGTATGTGTCCGGGTTAGCGGTCGTAACCCTGCGTCATGCGGATTTCCCGGGTTAGCGGTGAAATCTGTGTATGTATGTGTCGGGGTTAAACTAACTCGGTGAGCATAAAGTCGCCTGACACTAACCCCAAGTGACAGCAGGGTTAAAGGTGGGGTTAGGAACCGATGATGCCCAAATCTATTGAATGCGATCATATTTAACAGAATTAGATACGCAATAAGTGAAATTTATTCAAATTAACCATAAAATCAAACCGTTATTAAGGCTCCCGCCGCCTTGGTGGCGTTATTCATATTGTCGAATCGACGAATGTAAAGTAAACAAATCGCCGCCGCTGCAGCGACGTCGATATCCATACTGGCATAACGCCCGCGGCAATGTATACTTTCCATCGCCGCCGTCGCCGCCACCAAATCAGCGGCTATATATTAGACCCAAATCTATTCAATGCGACCATATTTAACAGAATTACATACCCAAATCGTGAAATTTCATTAAATTAACCCTAAATTCGAACCGATATTAACGCCGCCGCCGCATTGGCGGCGTTATTCATATTGTCGAATCGACGAATGTCAGAGGGATTTCCCAAATCTATAAATAGCGCATCTGTTAGCTAACCACGCTGCGCTTTGGTCACATACATCACCCCTGACACATTTGGAACCCCGGGGTTAGATAACGCGGGACCCGCCCTTAACCCTGGTATGGTTAAAAATTGGCCCATACATATGGGCCCAGGCTGAGCAGACGTAGGAGCGGGTGGTGGGGTGGGGCTCGGCAGTATTCTCTCTATGATTGCAGACAGTTCGGAATTGAACTCTGCCGCCATATTCCAGTCAGTGGGGAAGAGTTCGTTTGATATGTATGTATATATACATATATATATATAGATAACACCACCTGTCCATTGAAATACCATAAGCATATCCCATGGCGAGGGTGGGATGGGGGTGGAGTCGGGTGGGGCTCGGGGTGGGGTTGGGGGTGGGGTCGGAGTGGGTCAGGGTGGGGTTGGGGATGGGGGGATGTTCCAGAGAATTTAAAGTTGCATAGTCCGATGGTTTTGCGTTTTGGTAATTTTTCTGAGATAAATATATTAAATTGATCGTTATAATCTATCTTATTTCAAGTTAAAGTAACTTTGATTTTAAATGGATAAGTTTTGAGATATTTGAAATTCAAACATGCAAACTTAGTTTTGGCAAGCACACCAAAACTCTGACACCATAGGCTTCAACAGTAAAAGGGTCTACCAAATTGACTCAGTGTTCCCTTCTATGTGGCAAATAAATGCTTAATATGTGCATCAATATCTAAGTAATACCCCTGTCACACTACAACGTAATGAGCGAACGTGAGCCTAACGTGGTGATCTTTCGTCATTACGTTGATGTACGTTGGATTACGTTATTATGACGTCATAATGACGTTAGACTGACGTCGAGCTACGTCACATTACGTCGTGTTACGTCGAAGTTTTGGACATGTTCAAAACTTTTGACGTACTTCGAACGTAAGGGTTTACGTTCGCCGTACGTTCTGTACACGTTCGGTGAACGTCAATGACGTTAAACCGACGTTATTAAAACGTTATTAAAACGTTAGTCACTACGTTCAACTACGTTGAACTACGTTGCACTACGTTGACCCACATTAAACCCAGTGGAAATGTCCACGCGGCGTAATGGGAACGTCAGGATAACGTCAGGATAACGTCAGGATAACGTCAGAATAACGTCAGGACAACGTCAGGAGAACGTACGTTCAACGTAGTTCAACGTTTCGCCATCAGCTAACGTAGCTCTGGCGATGGAATAACGTTCATAACGTTCCGTGAACGTAATGAAGTTGACCTCTCTCGTTGAATGACGGTATCACTACGCTTTACCCACGTTACGCTCTCGTCCACTACGCTGCATCCACGTTCAACTTATGCCCAAATTTGCATACTACGCCCAGAAGTTCAACGTTCTTCACGTTCTCCCTACGTTGACGTCGTTACGTCGTAGTGTGACAGGGCCATAGATATTTACAGTCAAATCTATATCATTATTTTGGTTTTGAAAAGTTGATGCTTCATCGGACTATGCAGCTTTAACACCTGTCCGGTGGGTATTCCATACAAAAACCTTCCAGGTAAGGCCAGTGTGGGCCGTGTGGGCCGTGTGGGCTTGTGTGAGCCGTGTGGGCTTGTGTGGGCCGTGTGGGCCGCAAATGTTGAGTTGAGTTGAGTTTCATTTAAAGTTGCATAGTCCGATGGTTTTGAATTCCTCTATTTTTTCTGAGATAAATATATTAGATCGGTCACTAATATCTACTCTACATTAGTTCAAAGTTACGTTTATTTTAAATGGTAAACTCTTTAGATATTTTGAGTGCAAACATGGAAAATTAGTTTTGGCAAGCTCACCAAAAACTCTGACACCATAGACTTCTACAGTAACAGGTTCTATTAAATTGACTCAGTGTTGCAATCTACGCAGAAACAGATGCTTGATAAGTGCATCAGTATCTAAGTTAGATATGTAAAATCAAATCTAGATAATTGGTTTGGTTTTGAAAATTTGATATTTCATCGGACTATGCAGCTTTAACCACAAACATGGAGTAAGGTAGCTGGCTGTATGGTTTCTCGAAGGAGTGATCTTCTAGCCACGCAACCATTACACTTCATATTTATGCAAAATACATTGCTACAACAATTCTGCAATTGATTTGTTAATTTTTATATGTAGAATCATTTTCATGTGAACGCATTTAAAAAAACCGAGAATCAGATATGTGTGAATAACATTTTTGTTTTGTTTTGCCTAGAATCAGTCGTAATGCTTGCATTGCGTTTGATGCGAGGCGGGGAAGTAGTCCCCCCGCCCCCCCCCGCCCCGCCGCACCGTCATCTTCCCCTCGGCTTTCTCCCCTCCGCTCTCTCTCCCCCTCACGGCTTTCTCACCTTCCCGCCTCCTTCCCCCTTATAAGCCGCCCGCCCGGCCTCCTCCAGCCATTCGCCCTCCTGCCACCCTGCACTCTCCTTCTCCTGCCTTTTCTCCGCCCACGCACCCTACTACTCATCTCCCCTTCCTCGGGTGGAGGGCTCCTCGGCGCAACCCTCAGACTGTACCTTATAAGCTCCCTCTGAGCTCACTGACATTACTCATTAATCTTATCTATGTATCCTTATGCACCTCTGTATATTTCCCCTTACCATTGCCATTGACAATTACCCTTCTGATTTCCTCTTGCATTTACCCTTACCCTGTTTACCCTGTATTTTACTCTATTATCCTGTCCTCCTGTCTGAGGCATTTCAATAAAAGTGCTTTTTCCAACCCCGCCTCCTCTTCCTTCCTTGTCGCGCATCAGATATGTGTGAACAAAAGCTTGAGAACTCACACCTTCAGCTTTGGTACAAGTGAGGTGTGTGTGCACTGCGAGAGTTGTGTGTGTGTGGGTGTGTGTGTGTGTAGTGGGAGTGTGGTATGCGAAGGGGGGGGGGGGGTATCATGTCACACGTGACGTCTTTCAGAATATTTCTCCAAGTCCAAGTAATTCATTTCCATGTCACACCAATTTGGTGACAGTGCAGTAAATCTTATTAATATTGACATAATTACTTACTAAACTTGTTTTGAGTTGGTTTTAAATTAAATAAAAATCCGCTCTAAAGTTCGACAGATACTATACGATATCAAAGACCCTATAACACTAAGACAGCTCACTCCCTATCTCTCCCATGGTAATGTAAATTTTGCAGTGGGTTTGATCAGCCCGGCTGCTGGTTGGTGTTTCACATGTAAACACATACAATTATATTATACATGAAATAGGTAAGTATGAATACACATCAATATGAAATTGCGATGAACAAATAAGCATCATCACCAGCATCATCATCAGCATCGCCATCATCACACATCTTTCACATTCATATATACATTTATACATATAATATAGCAAATGTGAAATCAAGAGAACAGCCAGCGCACCAGGTGGTGGATTTGATCATTTTGATTACACAGTACAGGCTGAGTGAGCCTTCTTAGTGTTATAGGGTCTTTGACGATATCGGGGTTTGAATGTGTGGATTTATCACGGATCGATAGCGCACTTGTTGCATAGTCTAAAGCGACCTCTGTCGCTTTGCATTAGCAGTAAATGGGTAGATGAATGCAGACCCGCTCCTTGTTAAAGTTGCATAGTCCGATGGTTTTGAGTTTATGTCATTTACTGAGATAAATATGTTAGGTTGATCGTAATGATCTACCACTTGCGATCCGGACCGCACTTCGTCCACACCTCTCTCTACTCCTCTCTGCTGTCCTTGCTGCTCCTTGACTATGTCTGAAAAGAGTTCCAGGAGGGGGAGCCCACCAGCATTTCACTTTCTACTCTTACTCTGTCCGTGTCTCTGGCTCACTGGCTGGTCACCACAGAGCAAAGAGACATGGCCCTTTGACTCAACTCTCCTCATTTCTCTTTCCTATACTCTACCCTTTTTTTTCTCCCGGGCTTACTCCTCCCCCTGATCAAGGGAGTTGTTTGCTTGGGTGTGGCCCTTTACCTTATCACTTCTCTCGCTTTGTTCTTGTTGCTGGAACCCGCCTTTACCAGCCTTTACCGTCCCTTCCTCCTGAGCCCTTGCTGCTGCTGGATAAGAGTGCTCTGCTACCATCGGACTGGAGTGATTCGGGGCTGACCCAATGATTTGTCGTTTAATTGTTGTAAAGAGACCCCAGCTTCTACAACCGTCCCACTTGAAGATTAATCTCCAACCAAAGATCGAACAGATTTATCGGTGCCTCTCTATATTGCTGCAGTTCTGCAGCCGGTAACTGTCATAAGATTATGAACCCCCCATAAGTTCAAGTACTGATCTACCTTACTTTCGATTGAAGTAATTTCAGTTTTAATTGGCTAACTTCTAAGTTATTTGAAGTGCAAACATGCAAAGTGCAAACATACTAAATTCATTTTGGAAAGCATGCCAAGAGTCTGACACCATAGGCTTCTGTAGTAACAGGGTCAAATAATTTGATTCAGTATCCCCTTCAATCCTATTCCATATGCGTAATAAGTGCACAAGTATCGAAGTTAGATACATAGAATCAAATCTAGACAATTGTTTGGGTTTTGAAAATTTGATGTTTTCATCGGACTATGCAGCTTTAAATTTGCATACTTCGAAGATGTATAGTTCCTGGCATATTTATAGATAAACATATTATGTCATTAAAGATGTACTTCATTCTAGTTTAAAGTCATTTGATTTAAAATGGCTAACTTTGGAGATATTTGAAATGAAATCCTGCCAATTAAATTATGGTATACATATAACAATTCTGACACCACAGACTTGGGCAGTAACAGGTTCTATTAAATTGACCTAGTATTATGCAACAATAAATGTGTAATGAGTGCACTAGTATCTATGTTGTATATTTAGGATCAAATCTATGTGGGTATATGTTTTGATTTAGAAAATGTTAATACTCCAAACTAAAGTAAAGTAGATTATAACGATCAACCTAAAATACCGGACTGCTTCAACTCCCACTCACCCAACTCATACGCACATACTACATACTACTACTGTACACATGCACATACGCGCACATACATGCACATGCACACATATGCACAAATGCACATCAGGGGCCGTATGCATGAATCGGGGTTAGGCTTAGCCGGAGTTAGGGCACTAGCCACGGATAGCTACCTCAGGGTAGCGGGGGGTTTGAGAAATATGTGAATCGCTATGCACCAATGTTTTAGCCGCTGCGAATAGCTAACCGTGAGTTTATTTATAGATTTGGGAATTCCCTCTGTGTTTGTACCCATATATTAGGCTCAAATCTATTGAATGTGATGATATTTAACAGAATTACATACGCAATGAGTGAAATTTTATCAATTTAACCCTAAATTCGAAGCGTTATTAAGGCTACCGCCGCATTGGCGGCGATATTACTAGTTATATTTTCGAATCGACGATCTTACAGTAAACAAACCGCCGCCGCCGCCAGTATGGAAAGCAACGTCGATGCGGTGGCCATTTGTTTACTTTACGTTCGTCGATTCGAAAATATAACTATTAATATCGCCGCCAATGCGGCGGTAGCCTTAATAACGCTTCGCATTTAGGGTTAAATTGATCAAATTTCACTTATTGCGTATGTAATTCTGTTAAATATGATCGCATTCAATAGATTGAGAGCTACACACGCACACTAACCGCCCCGGCTAGAGGTAAAACCTGATTTGAAAGTGGTTTAGCTTAGCCTAGGCTAAATTTCGCGATGAGCACTAACACCGATTCGTGCATACCGATTTCTCACATTTAGCCATGTGGAGCTAGCCAAACCGCGGTTAAGGCCCTAACCCTGATTCGTGCATACGGCCCCAGGGGCCATATGCATGGAGCAGTGTTAGCGCGTGTGGTGTTATCGCTCTAACACAGGGTAGCTAACACCGGTTATCGGCGGCGTCGAGAACTATGTCAAGCCGTATGCATGGGCGCCTAAACGGTGAGTGTTAGCTATATGTGAATTAATTTATTCATTATGGAAATTTCTCTGAGCCTGTTGCCGGCGAGCACCTGCTTGGGCCTAATATATTGCCTTCTCTACCCACCGGGAACCAGCGCGCTTGTTACTGAGGCGGCGGCGGCGATTTGTTTACTTTACATTCGACTAAAAATATTAGGCCCAAATCTATTGAATGCGATCATATTTAACAGAATTACATACGCAATAAGTGAAATTTAAGCAAATTAACCCTAAAAACGAAGCGATATTAACGCAGCAGCCGCATTGGCGGCGATATTAATAGTTATATTTTCGAATCGCCGAACGTAAAGTAAACCAGTATGGAAAGCGACGTCGATGCGGCGATTTGTTTACTTTACGTTCGTCGATTCAAAAATATAACTAATAATATCGCCCCCATTGCGGCGGTAGCCTTAATAACGCTTCGAATTTAGGGTTAAATTGGTCAAATTTCACTTATTTGGTAGCTAATTCTGTTAAATATGATCGCATTGAATAGATTTGATAACTAACACCGCCTGTAAACCAGCTATTTTCTGGTTTAGCTTAACCTAGTTTAAACTTGTGGTGTTAGACCTAACACTGCTCCATGCATACCGACTTTTCGGTGCTAAACCAGAAATCCCGTCTAAACGCGTTTTGGCTCGCTAACACTGCTTCATGCATATGGCCCCAGGATGCATACACATTTACACATACATACACATGTTTACACACGCATATACATACACATGGACACATACACACATACACATATACACAAATACACAAATACACACATATACACATATACACATATACACATATACACATATACACATACACATATACACACATACACACATACATGCACATATACACACCCATATATGCACACATATGCATGCACATGCACACACACATGCACGCACATGCACATACACACATGCACACACACAACACACCCACACGCACACACGCACATACACACACGCACACACGCGCACACACATGCAGACACATGCACACACGCGCACACACTCGCACACACATGCACACACGCGCGCACACACATGCACATACACACCCACACACGCACACGCCACCAGGGGGTGCTCTATGGACGTTTTAGACGGCGGGGTCAGGCAGGGTGAAGCCCCGGTTTATGTCAGATGTGGTCAGGTTGGGAACCAAGAGACAGCTCCTGCGCAGAACCAACAAACAGGTCCCGATAACCGGCCCACTTCTCACCCCGCCCCCACCACCCACACACACACCCTCACCAACCACCCACCCTCACCACCCACTCATGCACACATGCATACACAGATGTACATACACACGCACACACACTTCCCTCCCAACCAGCGGTCACTCCGGGTCAGCGGTTCGCTGTGTGTGTGTGTGTGTTGGCGGTGTGTGTGTGTGCTGGATTGTGTGAGGCGGGGCTGGGGGTGAGGTAGGCTGGGGGTGGGTGTATAGGGTGTCGGGGGTGGGGGTGGGGTGAAGGAGAGAGGAACTCTGTCGAACTCGGTGAAGACCCGCCTTCTCCTCATTAAATGTAATAACAGGTTGCGGCCACACCGCCAATATTGACACGTGGAAAACAAACAGGAAGTAGATCTGTAACCAAATCAAAAGAACTGCCCATGCGCGCTGAAGGTGCGTGGTGAGGGCGGAGGGCTAGTTACACTCATGCCCTCCAACTCCACCTCCTCCAACCACAAACCTCTAATAACCCTCTCCCACCCCCACCCTTAACCTTAACACCTTAACACATAAGCAAGGGTGGAACTCAAAATTGCTTCATATCTCTGACACCGACGCACCACAAAATTTATGGAGATTAGACTTAGAAGTTAGAGGTATGTGATGAATCAATATAAAGAGCTCTTTTCCAAAACTCGATCGACAAACTTGGCATCGGCATTGCAAACCCATTTTATGGAATGGCACTTGGAAAAGAACTCTTCATACACTTTGCAAACCCTTGTCAATTATCACTGGCTTTTTCTGAATATAAGAATGCCTTTGATAAGAATGTTGGATACGGGTTAATGGTTAGAAATTCAACCGATGTATAATGATTATGAAGTAATTGCGATACTGTTTAGTAATTTTCTAAGTACTTGCTCACAACTTGAAAATGGGAGGGGCGGGCAGGATAAAGTTACATTGAGGAGAAAAGAATGCCTTCTGGGAATGAAAAGAGCGTGGTCGTAACTCGAGTCGCCGACGGGTAGCGCGGTGGAGAATGGCGAGGACGAGGACGAGGATGGGACGAGGAAGAGGGAGAGGATGAGGGAGAGGGAGAGGTAGAGGGAGATGATGAGGGACAGGGAGAGGTGCAGGTAGAGGGAGAGGACGAAGGACATGGAGAGGTAGAGGGACAGGATGAGGGACAGGGAGATGTAGAGGGAGAGGATAAGGGACAGGGAGATGTAGAGGGACAAGATGAGGGACAGGGAGATGTAGAGGGACATGATGAGAGACAGGGAGAGGTAGAGGGAGAGGATGAGGGACAGGGAGATGTAAAGGGAGAGGATGCGAGACAGGTAGAGGTAGAGGGAGAGGATGACGACAGGGAGAGGTAGAGGGAGAGGATAAGGGACAGGGATATGTAGACGGCGAGGATGGGGGACAGGGAGGGGAAGAGGGAGAGGATGAGGGACAGGGAGAGGAAGAGGGACAGGATGAGGGACAGAGAGAGGTAGAGGGGCTGGATGAGGGACAGGGAGAGGTAGAGGGAGAGGATGAGGGACAGGGAGATGTAGAGGTAGAGGGAGAGGATGAGGGACAGGGAGAGGTAGAGGGAGAGGATGAGGGACAGGTATATGTAGAGGTAGAGGGAGAGGATGAGGGACAGGGAGAGGTAGAAGGAGAGGATGAGGGACAGGGAGAGGTAGAGGGAGAGGATGAGGGACAGGTATATGTAGAGGTAGAGGGAGAGGATGAGGGACAGGGAGAGGTAGAGTGAGAGGATGGGGGAGAGGTAGAGGTTGAGGGAGGGGATGAGGGAGAGGGAGAGGTAGAGGTAGAGGGAGAGGATGTGGAAGAGGGAGGAGATGAGGGACAGGGAGAGGTACAGGGAGAAGATGATGGAAGGGAGATGTAGAGGGAGGGGGAGAGTGCCGGGTAGCGACAAGAAGAGGGTTGGTTAGTTGGAGTTTTATGTCCTGGAAACATCTAAAGTCATATGAGGACGGGTACTGACATGTGACAGTGTGGACTCATTGCAACTTTATAGTCCTGCCCCACTGGTAGACCAGGGCACTGGTACCATGACATGATATCCCACTAAATCATATTATCCTGATACTGAGCTAACCAGTCATTTCCCTATCCTAATAAGGCAGAGTGCCTGACTAGGAAGCGACATGTATCAATTGTGTAAGTAATTGGTTTGACTCGAACGGGATCAAACTGTCGATCTTCCGCACGAGAAGCCTGCGCTCTACCAATTCGCCCGGTGAGAAGGACGGGGAAATTGAGAGGCAGAGGCAGAGGCAGAGGCAGAGGAAATGGAGAGGAGAAAGAGGGAGAGGGATAGGGAGAGAGAGGGAGAGGGAGAGTGGAGGGAGGAAGAGGAAGGGGGAAAGGGAGAGTGAACGGGAAAGGGGGAGGGATGGGGATGTGGAGGGGGAGAGGAAGAGTGGGAGGGAAAGGGAGTGGGAGTGGGATAGGGAAGGGAAGGGGGAGAGGGAAAGGGAGAGTGAGAGTGAGAGGGAAATGGAGAGAGCGAGAGGGACAGCCAGCCACAAGTGTTCACTGTGTGTTTGCAGCTTGGTGGGCTGGTTGTGGAGGGGGCGTTGGTGTGTGGGAGTGTTTGGGTGAGGGACGTGGAGTGTGGAAGGATGAGGGTGTGAGGGTGTGGGTGTGGGGTGTGGGGTGCGGGGTGTGGCTGGGGGGAGTACACAGTTGTGTTGAAGTCGGGGGTCGGAGTTGACGGGATCTCGGTCAGAACCCGGATTCGGTGTTTACATAAGGTAGCGCCGGCCATCGCGGCCTGATCACAGACAGACACACATGACCGCGACCCCGCCCGACCCACCTCCGTCTGCGCCTGCGCGGGGCAAAGTAAAGACTCCACCTCTACCTCCAGCTCCCACCCCCACCTCCCACCCCAACCTTCCCCACCTTCCCTCACTCCACCTACCCTCACCCCCACCACCCACCTTCCCTCACGCACAACTCCCCTAACCCCCACCTTCCCTAACTCCCACCTCCCACCTCCCCTCACCCCCACCCACACATATCCCACATCCGCCTTCCTCCACCGTACAAACACGGTGCCCACACACTCTCGCGCATGTTCCTCACACCACTTTTTTTCATTTCTTTTTCAAACAAATCTGACCAGACATTTAGACATTTTAGACATTTTGTATTCACAATTTCCATGCATATTCTGCCAACATAAACTAAGCTGTTGATGATAGAAATGGTAGGAACAGTGTAACCATTAATGGTTGTCTTCCCACAGTCCCTTATAAACAGATAATATGGAATATTAATAGCACATTCCCTATTATCCTTTCCACCTATATGACCGGATGGCAGTGTGTTGGTGGCGCCCGCCTCGCATGCGGGAGGTGCATGATGGGTTCGATCCTTTGGAAAGTCGAACCAAAGACTTGCCAAAATGATACCCTTAAAAAAAAATCTATTTTTGCGCTCAGCATTATTGGGATAACATATTAGAACCGGACTGGTTGTTGCCTGAGTGACTTAGTGGAGCATCGAGTGAGTGAGTCGTGGATGCGTCCCAGTGGGGCAGTACTATAAAGTCGCCATGAGTTTGTTTGTTGGTGTTTTACGTCCTCGCAAAATCTAAGGTCATATCAGGACGGTAGTGTGCACTGTCTCACAAGTCTAGACCTGCCCTGATGTGACATTAGATATTGCTGGGACATCAAACCCCAATCACCCTCCAACCACTCCTCCGTGTCACCGTGCACACTGCCCCTGACACCCATTCCATTGTTTCTTCTATCTCTGTCCACAGGATCCGTCGCAAACCGACATCCAACATTTACTTTCCTTTCCCACATTCTTAAATCTCCCAGATGGGTGGGGCTTATATACACACGAGAACTGTACACCCCCACTGCAGTTACACGGGAGGAGGAATGGTCCATATATATATATATATATATATATGTATATATATATGTATATATATATATATGTATATATATATACCAATGCCAAAAATGAAGGAAAAAAACTTCAAGAAAAAAAAAGCCAAGCTCAGATCTCGTGCTTTGGAAAAGAGCTCTTCATATATATAGGATGTATAATCTACTATGCGGATATAAAATGGCGGAGTCTAGTCTTGCTGTCGCTATGATTACTGAGTATTGATATTATGTATTATGTCCAATCGCTGGCCGGCCAGGCATTTGCTCCAAGTCGCCCACGCATTGTCATTGCAAGCTCATTTTGTGATTGGTGCTGATCGCGTTTTGGAAAAGAGCTCTTCATATATACATATATATATTTATATATATATAAAGTAAAAATCCTCTGGTGCGAGTAAGGTGTTCCCGCAGCCAGTAGGGACGGGAATAGCTTATGATGGCGCCACATGTCGCGAGTGAGAGGTACACGAGGGAGACCATAGAACAATCGGTAATGCCATATAATGAAAGTAATTTCCTTCCGCGACTTTATATTTGCATAATTCGCTATGCATCACATATATTGATGGTGTGGGTGTAAATATTTACTTTCCTTACCCACATTTTTCGCCCACATTCCTCTTCCTCTACTTGCTCTCCCTACATCACTTACATCCCCCCCCCCCCCCGTCTCTACACACACACCTCTGCTCATACCATCTCTCACCGGACAAGACGGGATGACCGAATGAGTTGAGCGTCCATCTCCTGTTTTGGTAGATCGTAGGATTCGGACCCAAGGGATTCGAACCCTGGTCGAGTCAAACCAATGACTTAAAAATTGATATGTGTCGCTTCATAGCCTTCCTAGCTGTATTGTTAGGACAGGGAAAGGACTGGTTGGCTCAGTGTCAGGATAATGTGACTGAGTGGGATATCAGATCATGGTGCTGGTGGCTTAGTCTCCCAGTGGGGAAGCACTATAATGTCGCCATCAGTGTGCACTGTCACAAGTCGGTTCCCGTACTGATATGACCTTAGATGATGCCAGGATGTAAAGCTACAACAACCATCCAACCAATCCTCCCCTCACACACCTCTGCCCACAGTAGTCCCCTCAGCTATCTCTCACACCACGCCTACTTCCAACTAGAACCCTTTGTTCTCACTTATGGCCGGTACACACCTACCGTTTACGATCGTTTTTCCGCACCCACCTAGCGTAGACGATCTAAAACTGCCCAAAAGTCGTGAGGTGTGCACTCCCCTAGCACACCTACCGATTGCGATTTGCGATTTTAAGGGCTAAAACGGTAGGTGTGCGCTAGCCTTACGATTGCGATTCGCGATTCGAAAAATGAATCGGCCCGTTTTCAGTTTTAAGCGGATCGGGAGTTTTAGTGCGCGAATCGTAAAAGGTAGGTGTGTACCGGCCATAACTGAGCAGGCAGTATTCTAATACCAACCTCTCTATCACTACTCCGAACCATTATAGTCGTAAGGGAAAACCTCACTCCCCAACAACAACAAACCTCAGTCAAGGAGTGGGTCTTAGATTAATGTTAGTACAGCTTACGCCAGGCAATGCTTTACCATTAGTGACTACTGTCACTAAGCTTACTCATACTGTTTGAGGGAGCGGGACGTAGCTCAGGCATTAGGGTGTTCATCTGTAAAGGTGTCGGTCATCCGTTCGATCCTGCTCAGTGGACACATTTGCAGTTTAGGCTATTTTCCATTCCAACCAGTGGTCCACTACTGGTTCATCAAAGGCTGTGGTATCTGTTGTCCTGTCTGTGGCAAAATACATATAAAAGACCCTTTGCTGCTTATCAGAAACAGTAGCCTATGTGGCGGCAGCAGGTTTCCCCCAAAGAGATGTCAGAATGACCACATGTTTGACGTCCAATAGCCGATGATACAAACCAATGTGCTCTAGAGGTATCATTAAATAAAACAACCTTTTTTTACTCTTTGAGCTTTGGGAGCGGGGTAGGAAGGTGAGATGGTGGGGAGGTGTGGAGGTGTGGAGGTGGGCAGGTGGGGGACGTGGGGAGATGAGATGGTGGGTGGTGGGGAGGTGGGAGGTGGGAAGGTGGGGAGATGAGAAGGTGGGAGGTGGGAGGTGGGAGGTGGGAGGTGGCGAGGTGGGAGGTGGCGAGGTGGGAGGTGGGAGGTGGCGAGGTTGGGAGATGAGAAGGTGGGAGGCGAGGAGGTGGGAGATGGGGAGGAGGGAGGTGGGAGGGAATCACATGGACAAGAAATCATACAGAATAGCTCATATCACACCTTTAGAAGCAGACGTCATTGCTTCTTCGGCTAGTTTTCGACTTTGAACAACATGTACTCAACTGATTGGTTGGTTGTTGGAGTTTTGCGTCATGGCAACATCCAAGGTCATATCAGGACGGGTTAATTACTCTAGCTGATTAGTCTAGCTTCAGATTTACTTTTATTCATGTATATTGCCTCGCTGTACCATTCAAAGTCTTCTTATGATTCAATAAGTATAATCATGAGCAATAAATCCAGCTAGTCTAACACTTCTATCAATATGCTTGTGAATTCTCTTTAAGCTTCCTTGAAGTTCCGTATCCGGACCACCTTCCTCAACATCATCAGAAAGTTTGAAACCTTTTCATTGCAGACTCGACTCGTGCTGAGCCATAGTTGAACCACCATAGGGGGCAGCCCGCCCCCCTCTTGTTGCTACTCACAGCTGCGGAGCCTACAGGAGTGTCAGAAGTTTCTGGAAACACGACAACTTTTGAAGAAATAGTATTATTATTGAAATTATTTTCCCTCATAATTAGAAAGAAGGGTTGAATCTTCACAATGTTT
This sequence comes from Branchipolynoe longqiensis, assembly GCA_030323885.1. Lineage (NCBI taxonomy): Eukaryota > Metazoa > Annelida > Polychaeta > Phyllodocida > Polynoidae > Branchipolynoe > Branchipolynoe longqiensis. The sequence continues at coordinate 89,758,799 of CM059186.1, read as the reverse complement.
ACATATTCACTGTCTATATCAGAGGCATGCATATTATTTGTGTAAACCAGTGGCCATGTTTCATGAACATTTGATTGACCTGCCTGTAAGCCCACATATACTCTATTATACCGACCCCCTTAGGCTAAGGACTTAAGCTAAGATTCCTCATGTAGCAGTCACACTACGACGACAAGGGGGTGACGACAGCCCGGCGACTGGGATTTTGTGAAATCACGACGACATATGCAAATTCGGGCTAAGTTGGACGACAATCGGACGACATCCGGACGACATCCGGACGACAAACGGGACGACAGCGGGACGACAGTGTCTGTGTGTGTCTGTGTGTGTGTGACTCTGTGTCTCTGTGTGTTTCTCTATGTGTGTGTCTGTGTCTCTGTGTCTCTGTGTCTCTGTGTGTGTCTGTGTGTGTGACTCTGTGTCTCTGTGTGTCTCTGTGTGTGTCTCTATGTGTGTGTCTCTGTCTCTGTGTCTGTGTGTGTCTCTGTGTTTCTGTGTGTGTGTCTCTGCAACAGAGACACCAAGACACAGATACATACACACAGAGAGTGAGTGTGAGTGTGGATGTGGGTGTGGGTGTGAGTCTGAGTGTGGGTGGATGTGGCTGTGGATGTGAGTGAGAGTGAGAGTGTGAGTGTGAGTGTGATAGTGAGTGTGAGTGTGATAGTGAGTGTGAGTGTGATAGTGAGTGTGATAGTGAGTGTGAGTGTGATAGTGAAGTGTGAGTGTGATAGTGAGTGTGAGTATGAGTGTGATAGTGAGTGTGAGTGAGAGTGTGATAGTGAGTGTGAGTGTGATAGTGAGTGTGAGTGTGATAGTGAGTGTGAGTGTGATAGTGAGTGTGATAGTGAGTGTGAGTGTGATAGTGAGTGTGATAGTGAGTGTGAGTGTTAGTGTGAGTGTGAATGTGAGTGTGAGTGTGTGTGGTTTATCGCACACACAGAGACACAACAGAGACACACACACAGAGACACACACACAGAGACACACACACAGACACACACACACAGACACACACAGAGACACACACACAGACACAGAGACACACACACAGAGACACACACAGAAACACAGAGACACACACACATAGACACAGAGATACACACACAGACACACACAGCAACAGAGACACAAAGACACAGAGACACAGACACACACAGAGACACAGAGACACAACACAGACACACACACACAGAGACATACACACAGACACAGATACACATACAGAGACACACACACATACACACACAGACAAAGAGACAGACACACAGACACAGATACACACACAGACACAGAGACACACACAGACACAGATACACACACAGACACACACACAGACACAGAGACACACACACAGACACAGAGATACACACACAGAGACACACACATCAATCAATCAAATGGGGGTGTTCGTAACCTTACGACAGTTACAGGTTGCAGAACTGCAACATTGGGTAGAGAGGCTCCGATAAATCGGCCCAATCTTTGGTTGAAGACTTGTCTTCATAGAGGGAGTGTTGTGAAAGCTGGGGACATCTTTCACGACGTAGTGATGGCGGGGCGTCGGTGGCAGCGAATCTCTCCGTGCCGGTGTGTAGTTGTAGGTGTGTGTAGTGTAGTGTACCACTTGAATCCGGTCAGCAGGGATTTGAGGAAGGCGGGCAAAGGTGGGAGCAGCGGTCGTTCCAGCAACAAGAACCAGACAGAGAAATCGTAATAGGTCAAGGGCCTCACCCAAGAACACAACAACCCTGGTCAGGGGAACCACTACATCCACAGTTAAATTCTACTAAAGCACGTTTTGCTCAGTTTTAGGTAGGGTTGTCATTCACCCCTACTCTGAGTCGGGATGACTCACTTAAGCTAAGATTCCTTCTATGTGGTATGCGGTATGCGGCATGCGGTATGCGAATGGGAGGATTCCTTCTACGTGGTATGCAGCATGCGGCATGCGGCACACGACTGGCTATATTTAAAAAATAAAAATAAACAAGTATACTCCATACTGCACTGTATATGACCTAATATAGCACTTATATCTATGTACCTCTTGGTACGTCACATGGGGGTTCCTACCTATATAATTACCAAATTATAGATAAGTATTCATATTTCTGTGGATATGGTAGCATTTTTACCAACCCGTTATGGTCTGTCTCCCCACCACCACCACTACCATATGTTTCCCCTCCGCACCCCTGTGTGTGACCGTTCCGTAATGATCAGTTGCCTCTCCTCGTCTAAAACTAATGGACACATGCGACTGAGGTTTCTATTCGCATACCGCATGCCGCATGCCGCACCGATCGCTACAGGGACTGATCGAGTTGCCGCATTCGCATTCGCATTCGCATACCGCGTATAAGGACTGTCGCCCATTGACTTCAAGGTGTTTCGATTTTTTGCCGCATTCGCATTCGCATACCGCATACCGCGTGTAAGGAATCTTAGCTTTAGTCTTAGTTATTCATAATATGAGGCAAAAACCATGTGTGGGGTCTGTTCATCTAAGTGTTAAAAATGTCTACAGAAACAAAGATTGACATGCCCTACATTTGGATAATTAGAGACAGATCGCCATTGGTATGAATATGCGCAAACTAAATTCGACCCATGGATAGACAATATATACATTTGCAGGACCGCATAAGCCTGAGATACTGAGCGTAGTGGTAAAGTGGACGATCCCCTCGCCCCCTGACGGCTCCCAAGGTACTAACATGGTGCTGATTAGTTCGCGTATACACCACAAGGTGTCACCTCCGCGCTGCTTTAAGAGCGGAGACCAAGAAAGTATTTTCTCTAGGACACTCCGACTTGTTGTCTTGCTGCTGCTGCTGTTGTTGTTGTTGTTGTTGTTGTTGCTGTTGCTGTTCTCAGTAATCTACCTTATGGTCCAGGATATTTGGCCAACTAATTACTAGTAATAAGTGTATTAAGCGCACTAACACTCCTACTACTACCTATTTATTCACGAATCCGCTTTATTATCTTTTACATTAATTTTCCCTCTAAATCATTTCTCTCTCCGCTCCACCCACTCCAATGACGCAACGCATCTTAAAATTTACGCGCCCACACAAAACACATACCGCCTAAAAACTGAAACAGGGTCACACATCCGCAAACACACCGGCAGATGCAGCCATCCAACGCACATGGCGGGGATTCCCATGTTTACATCCTTCCGACCTAAAGCGAGGCTGGGTGTGGGATATCCCAAGTAGTCACGTGAGCAAACATTGATGGCCACGCTTGGATTTTTGGCGCACTGTTTCTGATGTTCGTACACATTCGCGGTTCAACTGTAAGTACCCAATTTTTAACGACAGTGGCATTGTGTGGTGTCATTCGACCTTTGTGACGAACAGAGCATAAAGGCACAATCTAGTGTACTTTATTCTGCTGCAGTTATGCAAGTTGGTAGCGACGGCTTTGTTGACTGGCATCAGAGAGCGTGTATATAAACAGATGAGAGGGACAACTCCCGCGAAAATCGGTAACACAGGCTACAGTGGCGTTCCTGGCGGTTAGTGTTGAACAAGCTTTGAGTTTGATGGTACGTGCAGTGCAAAACATTTGTTTTTATTCAAAATTAATAGAAATGCAGAAGCCTAACATTATCAATTTAATATAATCCTTTTGGTAAACATGTTTTCTATGTGTATTCCAATCAGTTTGTTTCTAGGTGTTGTAGTTTTAGAGATATTTAACGTTTTCTGTAGGAAGATTGCACACGACCATTGACAATGCCTTGAGTTTGCCGTACGCGTAGTGAAGAACGTCAGTTTTATTCCAAATTAATAGAAATCCAGAACCCTAACCATATCAATTTAATATAATCTTGTTGGTAAACATGTTTTCTATGTGTATTCCAATCAGTTTGTTTCTAGGTGTTGTAGTTTTAGAGATATTTAACGTTTTCTGTATGAAGATTGCTCACTGCCATTGACAATGCCTTGAGTTTGCCCATTTGTTCAACAACCACCACTTGGAGCGCCACAGTCGGCAGCTGTTACAGGGTCTAGTATGGGAGTTGTCCCTCTCATCTGTTTATATACACGCTCTCTGCTGGCATCTGGCACGGCGTCTGCCACTGGCAGTGTGATTGGCAGCGTGACGTCCAGGGAACGTATGCAGGAGTCGGTTGTAGCGGCTTTTGGTGTTACTGTTAGCGTGTATCACCGTGTAGCTATCACCGACGTCAGGAACTTTGTCAAGTGGTGTGCAGGAGCGCGTAACACATACATTATAGCTAAACGTGAAGTCATTTATAGATTTGGGAAATCCCTCTGCGTTTTTAGCCATATATTAGGCTCAAATCTATTAAATGCTATCATATTTAACAGAATTATATATGCATTAAGTGAAATTTCATGAAATTAACCCTAAATGCGAAGCAACGATATTAATATTCTCGAACCGACGAATGCAAGCAACCACCGCCACCAGTATGGAAAGCGACATTGATTCGGCGGCGGCGGCGATTTGTTTACTTTACATTCGTCGATTCGAAAATATTAATATCGCCGCCATTGCGGCGGCAGCGTTAATCTTGCTTCGATTTTAGGGTTAATTTAATAAAATTTCACTTATTGCGTATGTAATTCTGTTAAATATGACAGGATTGAATAGATTTGATACCCTACACCGCCTATAAACCTGCAATTTTTCAGGGGTAACGTAACACCGGTTAAGCTTTTGGTGTTAGGCCTATCACCGACTCGTGCATACCACTTTTCGCCGCTCCCCGGGGAATTCCGGCCAAAGACCGTTTTTCATCGCTATCACCGACTCCTGCATACGGCCCCAGGCGGGGCATGCCAGTGATACAAATGTTTCTTTCATGGTTCTTAACAACACCCGCTTTTCACATGGAACTATGAACTATGGACCACTTTTGTTCACCATAGCCATGCAATATATTTTTTTGACAAATTATGTATAATATGATACAGGAAATCTTCGTTATGAGACCACCACCGTCAAGGGCAAGGCTGCACTGTAGGTAGTAATGGTGCTGTCACATTACGACGCTTCTCGCCAACGCGCGTTGACATATGTGATTTTTTGGCGCTACATCGGGATACGTCAGGAAGTGTTACGCGCGTGTTAGGTGCACGTTGGTATATGTTGATCTACGGCGACGGTCGGCGGTGCGCGTCAGGGGGTTGGTGAAGTTTTGTGCTTGCACAAAACTTTCGATGTGTGACAACATGCGGGTGGCGATGTTAGGGGCACGTCGAGATATGTTAGACGCGCTGGAATAACGTTATGGGAATGCTAGGCACACGCTGTGCGTGCGTGAGGCTCGTTCCCATACGTTGCACCAAACTTTTTTTTTTTCTCACACGTCAATATACGTTACCACAATCTCGGCCGCATGCTACCAATACGTTGTGCTGACGCCGAAAAGTTTGACGCGTCTCGACGATTAAAAGTGATTTTGCGCGTTGGCGGCGCACCGGCGAGAAGCGTCATAATGTGACAGCATCATAAGCATGGGGAGGTGTATAGATGTAGATAAAATAATCATCCCTACCCAGAGTGGGGGATGGAGAACAACCCATTAGAAACAGTTGGGAAAGGCTGGGTAAATGAAATGAGCACACATAATCTTAATCTAAGAAACAAAATATATTCTTCACATACATATTCATATGAAATTTACCTGCTACTTTTGAATAAAGAACTCTGGGTATGGGTTACATCTTTTTATCTAGGGGAGGGATGGGGGACCGGTTCAAGGAGAGAAGTTGACCCCCCCCCCAAAAAAAAAGAAACTCAGTATATAATCTCCCTGAAGTGGTTGGACGTGGCTTGTCAAAGCTTCTAGATTAACAATTTGGATTTAAACAAATTTGTTACAGCCCCCAGAACACATAATGCGTTTTGTTTGGTGACCCCAAACAAGAATTCCTAGCAACGGATATTATCATGTAACCAAGACGTAGCAGTATATACCCTTAAGGCCCGTTTATACTTTTGACGGCGTGTGACACCGTCAACTTGACGTCGGTTAGCACCGTGTGAGAGCGCAAAACAGTAGGGAGTGCACAACGTGTTTAAGCGCTGACTTTGAAAGTTCAACATAGTTGAACTCTGGTCAACACTTGCGCCATCAAGCATTGACATAACATATAAATGGGAGTGTTGGCTTTCGCCGCCTAAAGCTAGGATTCCTTCCTTACACACGGTATGCGGCATGCGGCATGCGCATGCGGTATGCGAATGGGAAGATTCCTTCTACACGGTATGCGGCATGCGGCAGACGGCACATCACTGGCTATATTTAAAAAATAAAAATAAACAAGTATACTCCATACTGCACTGTATATGGCCTAATATGGCATGTATATCCATGTAACTCATGGTACTGCACATGGAGGTTCCTACCTTTATAATTACCAAATTATAGATAAGTATTCATATTTTTGTGGCTCTGGTAGCATTTTTACCAGTCGCCTCCTCCAGCCTTATATCAATGGACAACACACAGAGAATGGGACGGTCCAAACATGGCTCAGTTTAGCTTGCTTAGAGCGATGTTAGGACCGTCCCAAATATGAAGACTGCTTCCTCACAGGTCCGCCGCATAAACCTACATGTTTGCACCGGCTGTCCGTAATTATCAGTCGCCTCCTCCAGCCTTATATCAATGGACAAATGCGACTGATGCTTTTCTATTCACACCACCCTGTCCCGGCTGTCCGTAATTATCAGTCGCCTCCTCCAGCCTTATATCAATGGACAAATGCGACTGATGCTAATCTATTCGCACCCCCGTGTCGCATGCCGCATGCCGGACCGATCGCTACAGGGACCGATCGAGTTGTCGCATTCGCATTCGCATACCGTATGTAAGGGTTGCAGCCCATTGACTTCAAGGCGTTTCGATTTTTTGCCGCATTCGCATTCGCATTCGCAGATCGCATACCGCGTGTAAGGAATCTCAGCTTAATGCTGCCTAGCACCGTCACATGCCGTCAAAAGTATAAACGGGCCTTTACTCAGTCAAAGGGTTTGTAGACTTGATTAAGTCATTTATTCCATTTCACCAACTTTACACCACGATGGAGAAAACAATGATCCCTGGAACCAGAACTTTCACAGGTTGTTTAAAGTGAACTCTTATTATGATCAAATACAGTAAAACCTCTCTATACCGACCCCTCCACAGATCAACCACTCCCCTGTATCGATCGCTTTATTTGTGTCCCAACAATACCATTCTAAGGATATTCTACCTCTCTAAACCTCCCACCTCCCTAAATGGACCACTTAAAGTTGGTCCCATAGTGGGTTGATTTAGAGAGGTTTTACTGTACAGTCATGCTTTGTATACATTGAAACAACATATTCTCTGAGAATTATTTAGGGCCCATCCATGGTCCATATGTGACTGTTACAAGTGTTAGTATTTTCATAGGGGGTGATTTTGCAGGATCCGAACCTCCACTTCTTGCCATTCGGGGCTGTAATGTATGTGTCTTCCAGTTGTGTTGTTATCCGAACACCCCCAGTGTGGCACAGAGTGAGGTCACTACAGAACGTTCTAAATAAAGTTAGTTACAGTACAGAACTCATTGTGTTCAATGGTGCTTTCAGGCCCATTGCTTCTGGTGGATACCGGGCAACAGCACCCCGGACACCAACCAACATGAAATGTTGCAAGATCATTTTACCAGGATCGACACCCTGGTCGCAGAGACAGAAACAAGTACTTGAAATTCAAGTTGAAGTAGCTGCAGCGCACCGGGCAGCGACTTCCCGGGCAACAACAGAAGCAGCACTGACTTTAATGTGACAAGTGACAAGATAATGCACAGATGCCTGGAAAGATGGCACACATGTGCAAGGATGCCTAGAGGCACAGACACGAGTACACAGATGCCAGGTAGCACGGATGTACAAATCGTCGACAGAGACGAACGGCTGCAATGAAAACAGCCAGAATGAAGACACGCGCAAGACGTCAGGCAAGACGTCAGTACGATGATGACGTCACACAGTTACTGTGAAGCAAAGAGTTTCCACAACAAATGCTCATATTAAGAAATGACATTAACAAGCTAGCTGAGTGTAGCGAAAACCATGCTTGCAGCACATGTACATTAAATCATCGACAGAGATGAACGAAAACGGCCGTAAAAAGGACGCACAGGGCGTCAAGCCAGCTAAGCAACAGGCATGGCAACGAGATTCATCGAGAAGTAAACACGGAGCGCCGGGATGAAAGCACCGGACGCCAGGCCACTTGAGGCACGTGAAAGGCATGAAATATGATACGAGATGAGATGTGATGTCACATATGATGAGATGTGACATAAGACAAGGTAAAGACACAATTATAAAATATGTGGCTGTAACGGAATGTATTGTAATTGTAGTGTGTCTGTCTGTCAGTATAGATCGCATAATGCAGGCCTTATTCAGTTTGCAGTGTCAAACATACATTGATATATTCCATCCTAATATTGCTATGGACTAGTTATTAGTGATGGTAATTGTTTTTTGTCAGATGAAAGACAATACAACTGATTATGTATTATATGACGTGTAGCATATACGTTTACATACATCAAATTGTCAAAGTAATATGTGCTGCTATCCGAACACCCCCAAGGCAGCGAGAGGCCACGTCATGAAAGAATGTAGTTCAAATCAGTGAAAGCTACAAAGTAGCAGTTGGTAGTCTGCTTTGTTAAAGCTGCATACTCAGGTGTAGACCTTATTTGTAACACACTATACGATATGATGTACTGCTAGAGTATCTATATCAATATAAATTATTTCATGCAGGCTGTAATAATTTGAGTATGTCACCATAATATTGATATTTTGTTCCATCATAATATTGCTATGGACTAGTTGTTAATGATGGACATATAAAAACTAAAATATTGGTTATATAGAAACCGGAGTAAGCCAAGTATGCTAAACCTACCAAATGATACTGATATTTGTAATGTTAAATTTAATGTCATATACATTTGTAAAGTAATATTATATTAAATGATATTACACCACTGCCATATTACACCAAACAACCAACGTATATGGTCAAAAGCACACACAAAAATATAACCACACTAAAATTAATAAAACATTCTAGTGTTAATAAAATAATATATATATAAAAGATCAAAGAATGCAGACCAAAACATAGTATGTCGAGTGTGACGTTTTGAATTAGGAATGGTTTGGTTGGACTGTGCAACTTTAAATTGTTACTCTATGTTACCATGACAATACATGAAGAACGTCACACATTTGAGGTCAAACAAAGACTTTACAGAACACATTCACACATAGGAAATGGCACATGAAGGTAACTGAGTATGCTTTTTGGTGATGTTTTGTAAATGCTGTAAGTTGTCGTACTTGTCATAGATCCTGTCAAATAGCTGTTGACTCAGTACTGTTATTATAGGTAATGTTCACCGATGCAATTGTAATAATTAAGCAAGTGACATGCTAGAAAAGCAGTACAGTAAGAATGACACATGATTAAAGTCAAATAAAGAATGGACACAACACATGCAAGGATAAGAAACGACACATGAAGCTAACTAAGTATACAATTTGTGTGTTGGTATAAATGCTTTAAATTGTCTTACATGTCATAGATGTTATCCAATAAATATTCACTCAATACTTATTAAACAAACAAACAAAAATGTTCACTGATGCAATTGTTATAATTAAATAACTGACATGCCATAAAAGCAGTACAATAATTAATAACGACACATAGTTCAGGTCAAACAAAGAATGGACACAACTCATGCAAACATAAGAAACGACACATGAAGTCAACTGAGTATGCATTTTGTATGTTTTTATAAATGCTATGTTTAGTTGCTCTTCATGTCATGGATGTTCTTGACTATATATGTTGACTCAATACTTATTAAGCAAACATAAAAGAATGTTCACGGTTGAAATTGTTATAGTTAAATAAGTAACATGCTGGAAAAGCTGTACAATAAGTGGTAACGTCACATACTTAAGTTCGAACAATGAATGGACACAACGCATGATAACATAAGAAATGACACATGCAGCCAGCTGTGTATGCATTTTGTATGTTTATACATGTTTTTAAGTTGTCTTGCATGTCAAAGATGTTATCAAATGAATTTTGACTCAATGCTTTTATAAACAAACAAAACAAAAATATGACGAAATGTTCACAGATGAAATTGTTATATGAAGCATGAGTTTAATTTGAACATTTTGGGAAATGTTGTGCATGAAATACTATATTGAATATTTGAATCTCATATGTTATATAAGTCGTTTACTGTTGTTGCTATGCCACTTTCTGTTCTGCCTAGCAAGTGCTTTGTTATGTTCAGTTATGAATTGCATACAACGTTACGTAATAATACGCTCATTGTTCAGGTCATATGAAGAAGAGACAAAATAAGTCTACATTTAAGAAGTGACAACTCACCCTGACTATGTATTCGTTGTATTACTTATGGGTCGTGTTTTTGTATGATGGGCTACATTCGATAGTTTCCCATTTACATGTTTCATGGTTCTCTTCTTGAACATAGTATGTATAATATCTCTATATGTATTAGGACTTCATGTACAATGCCATTTACATTGTTCTGGAATGTTAGTAAATTTAAGCATGGCATTTTATCCTCGCAATACCTGGTACCATTCTGTTATGGATAGGAACTATTTTAAAGAGGGGGATATGGCGTTATGACATTAGTTATAATAACACAAGAAGGACCTGTTGCTATCGATGGTAGTTTATATATACAAAATGTTACCATTGAATTAGTTGTGTTGTTATCCGAACACCCCCAGTGTGGCACAGAGTGAGGTCACTACAGAACGTTCTAAATAAAGTGAGTTACAGTACAGAACTCATTGTGTTCAGACGTCCTTTACATTACAGGGGCTAGCATAATAACCAATTGGCTATCTAGGCTCCCTGATGCAATCACCCTATCCATTGATGTTTGTCTATGTGGTTCCTTGCCTGAGAGGTCAGTGAAGACTACAAAAATGATATTCAATCCTAATGACAGGTTGTTGATCTTTCTGGAATATGAATATTTTGTGAAGATATATAGAATATTCGTGTACAATGACATGATTTGATCTTTAATGTACCAGGATTTTAATTTCAGCTTATGCAACTTTAATGACACAAATAACTTCACTTACCAGTTTTCCACATACCACCTGCCAACCATCTGTACCAATCCCATCTTAATTCTTATCATTTCTTTGTTGTCCATTAGTTGTTTAAGCAGGGGAAATTTCAGTCATAGACGACTGGTCTTCCTCATTCCACTGCTGGTCGATAGAAAGCCCGAGCCTACACTTTTACCGACCCAAGGGATTTTTAACCTCCCACACCACATAGACATGGTATGAGAGCAACCGGCATTTGATGACGCCGTAAGTTATACACAGCAGTGGAAATCCAAATTGGCAGAGCTGGGAGGCACAGGGAATCGAACCCCCAACCCTCAGATTAGGAGTCTGACCTAGAAAAAAGTCAGACACTCGAACCACTCCGCCACAGAGAATGCCACATGTTTCCCTATTTCAACTTCTAATGTGTGAAACAAAGTTGCTGTTTGCGTTAAGTTACAGGGATGAACGATCTCCGCGATTTCGAGGATTTCCGGATTTTTTTATATTTACCGATTAGCGTGAAACAAAATGCCTAGGAATAAGGATGTATATATAATATATGATAATTGGTTAGTTTGAATCCCATTCTTATATGACCTTAAATGTTATTAGAACATTACACCCAAACAAGAAAGAGTTAGGGATGGGCGATAACATAGTTACAAGGATAGTTGAAACTTGACTTCCCCCCCCCGCAGTTCCATGACAGTGCTTATCCCATGGGGAGGGAGGGGGGGGGGGGTGCCCGCTTTTTCCCGGTAAAGTAACCGTCGGTTTAATAATCTCAGCTTGATTTCCACGGGCTTTTTTTTGCCGGAGACCACTTTCATCCCCGAGTATAGTATGTTATATGGTCCTTATATGAAGGAGTGAAAGAAGGATCCCCAAAAGAAATGCCAAGGAAAAAATTCTCAGAACAAAATGAAAAGGTCCAACTTTTGCTTCCAACATAAATTTGATAGAGCAACGTAAATAGTCTTGTCAGAAAGCGATGACTGTATAACAAAATGTCATTTCCATTGTCACCATACGGTTATCTTTCAAGACGACTGACTACATCTGAGAGTGAGAGAACCCATCTATCCTCCCCATTCCCCGACCCCTTCCCACTGCTGATCCCCCCACATCTACCCTCCCCATTCCCCGACCCCCCCCCCCCCCCCACACACACTGCTGACTCCGACCCTTCCCCGCCTACCGCCCGCAGACCCGGGGGATCCGCCCGACACGCGCTATCAGGAAGTCCCATTCTCCACCAGATATAGAAAACGCCAGTCACCCCTGAATGGCTGTCAGCCACAGGCATCGTCGCTCCCGATATCCATATAGCAAGACTCGCTCTTACCCCCCCCCCCCCCCCCCAACACACACACAAACCCCCCCCCCCCCCCCCCCCCACACACACACACATCCGCGCTCTCTGCGCGCGACATGGGCCTACTGTCTACCCTCACCCTCAAATTGCTCTCTCTCTCTCACTCTCTCTCACTCTCTCCCACTCTCTTCCACCAGCTTTAGACTATTAGTATTACTCTCACTCTCCCTTATTCTCTCCCCTATTCTCTCCCTTATTCTCTCCCTTATTCTATCCCTCATTCCATCCCTTATTCTCTCATTCTCTTCCATATTATCTCCCTTATTCTCTCCCTTATTCTCTTCCTTATGTTCTCCCTTATCCTCTTCCTTATTCTTTCCCTTATTCTCTCCCTTATCCTCTTCCTTATTCTCTCCTTATTCTGTTCCTTATTCTCTCCCTTATTCGCTCCATTATTCTCTCCCTTATTCTCTCCCTTATTCTCTCTATTATTCCTTCCCTTATTCCATCCCCTATTTTCTCCCCCATTCTCTCCCTTATTCTCTTCCTTATTCTCTCCCTTATCCTCTTCCGTATTCTTTTCCTTATTATCTCCCTTATTCTCTTCTTTATTCTCTCCCTTATCCTCTTCCGTATTTTTTTCCTTATTCTCTCCCTTATTCTCTCTGTTATTCTCTTCCTTATTCTCTCCCTTATTCGCTCCATTATTCTCTCCCTTATTCTCTCCCTTATTCTCTCTATTATTCCATCCCTTATTCCATCCCATATTTTCTCACTTATTCTCTTCCTTATTCTCTCCCTTATCCTCTTCCGGGAAGGGAAGGTGAATGGCAGCAGAGGGAGAGGGAGACCAAGAACATCATGGTTTACAAATATTTCACAGTGGACAGCCTTGAATTATTCACAGTCTATCAGAACAGCACACCATCGGGACAAGTGGAGAACCATTGCATCCAACCCTCGACTAGAGGACGGAACTATTGATTGATTGATCCTCTTCCATATTCTTTTCCTTATTATCTCCCTTATTCTCTTTATTCTCTCCCTTATTCTCTTCCTTATTCTGTCCCAAATCGGTAAAAGAGCTAGCTTTCCTTCTGGAAAGGCTGGGGTTCGACTCCTAACTGAGTTAAGCAAATAATTGACATAATTGATACTTATCGCTATGTAGCCTGACAATCGACATTAATAGGAATGGGTAAGGACTGGTTAGTACAGTATCAGGATAATGTGACTGTGGGATATTGGTTCATGGTGCCAGCGGCTTGGTCTCCCAGTGGGGCAGCTCTATAAAGTCGTCAAGAGTGTGCACTGTCCCATAATACTTAATAGTCATAATTAGGCATATGCAGAATCAAAATCTATGTAGGATTCCCATTTAACACCACAATCGATAAGCCAAACCATGTGTGTCTAGTCTTAAATCTCCCAACGGGTCTACGTCCTGATATGACCTTAGATGTTGCTAGGACGTAAAACAACAACAAACAAACAAACAAACCCAACGGGTCTCGGACCACGATTTCGAACCCTGGTCGAGTCAAACCAATGATTTAAAAATTGATACTTGTCGCTGCCTATCCAGGTGCTCAGCATTATTACGATAGTATAGGGCAAGCACTGGTTGGGTCAGTTTCAGGATAATGTGAATGAATGGGATATCAGGTCATTGTGCTGGTGGCCTGGTCTCCCAGTGAGGCAGCACTGAAAATTGCCATGAGTGTCCACTGTCACAAGTCGGTACCCGTCCTGATATGACCTTAGATGTTGCCAGGATGTAATACTCCAACAACCAACCACCTCAACGAGGCGCCCCTCCTCCCACGCTGCCTTGTCTTTTACCATCAGGACTAGGCCTCATACTTGTAAAGCTGTCCAAAAGCCTGTCTTCAAATTCAATGGACAACTTTGCATCCAGACCAGTGTTGTCATGGCTTACCAGCAGGGCCCGCTTTAGGCCAATTTCTCCCAATTGGGGCCTGTGCCCAAGGGTCCCCCGCGCTACAGTAATCTACTCTAGTCCTGTAAATCATTTCACTAAACCATACCCTGGCTGTGGACCTGAAGGAGGAGGGGGGTGTTGGTTGGTGTTGGAGTTTTAAGTCCTAGCAACATCTAAAGTCATATCAGGACGAGGTTGGAGGGTCCCACAAAAAATGTTCCCAATTTGGTCCCTGCAACCCCTAAGGCCGGTGTCGCAGTTTCAGTTCCCAGCAGTTGAAGTTCCCACAATTGCTTCTGCGCATGCATCAAGATCTAACGGCATCGTCTGCGCATTCTCAATGGTCGTGAGCAATCTTCACACATAAAAAGTGAAATATCTCTAAAACCAAACCAGCTAGAAACAAATCGCTTGGTACACATATAGAAAACATGTTTACCAACACGATTATATTAAATTGATATAGTTAGGGTTCTGGATTTCTATTAATTTTGAATAATGTTTTGCACTGCGCGTACCGCCAAACTCAACGCATTGTCAATGGTCATGAGCAATCTTCATGCAGAAAAAGTGAAATATCTCTAAAACCACACCACCTAGAAACAAATTGCTTGGTACACATATAGAAAACATGTTTACCGAAAAGATTATAGTAAATGTATAAGGTTAGTTACACTGACACTATAGTGACAGCAATTTGCGGCGATCGGTGATGGTTTAAATTGGGCTAATGTTGACACATGCGCAGTCAATGCTTTGACACATGCGCAGATGCTTTGACGCATGTGCAGAAGCAATTGTGGGAACTTCAACTGCTTGGGAACTGAAACTGCGACACCGGCCCTGCATACCAGGTGTCACCCCCCCCCCCCATTTCCTTCCTCTTCCTACACTAGTCTTCCCTCATAAGCTCTATATCATAATCCCTTCCCTGACCCCATTCCACCTCATCCCCACTGTTCCACCTATTGCCAATTCTCTATGCCCTCTCAGACAACCCTCCCATCCTCACCCACCACACCCCCATTCCGACCGGTGCGGTGGCTGATTTTTGGTAGAGCAATGGGCCTTGCGTGTGGGAGATCGGGAGTTAGGTTCCTGGTCAAGTCAAACCAATGACTTAATAATTAATACTTGTCACTTCCTAGTCAGGAGCTTGGCATTATTAGGATAGGGCAAGAACTGGTTAGCTCAGTGTCAGGATCATGTGACTGAGTGGGATATCAGGTCATGGTGCTGCTGGCCTGATTTCCCAGTGAGGCAGCACTATAAAGCCACCATGAGTGCGGACTGTCAAAAGTCAGTGCACGTCCTGATATGACCTTTGATGTTGCCAGGACGTAATCCTCCAGCAACCAACCCCCAGCCCGCCCCACTCAAGTCCGTCATGTACCCATCCCTCTTGTAATATTGTTTGTTTGTTTGTTGTTATTTTACGTCCTAGCAACATCTAAGGTCATATCAGGATGGGTACCGACTTGTGACAGTGCGCGCTCATGACAATTCTATAGTGCTGCCCCACTAGAAGACCAGGCTGCCAGCACCATGACCTGATATCCCACTCAGCCACATTATCCTGACACTGAGCCAACCAGTCCTTGTCCTATCCTAATAATGCAGAGCGCCAGGCTAGAAGGAAGTGACAAGTATCAAATTTTAAGTCATTGGTTTGACTCGACCAGGGTTCGAACCCAAGATCTACCAACACGGGAGACGGACGCTCGAACTCATTCGGCCATCCCGTCTGGTCCCCTCTTGTAATAAGGTCACTGCACCCCCCCCCCCCCCACTCCCCGTCCTCCCCCTCATCCCCCCACGCTGATATGGGATTGATTTGACCGCAGATTGACTGGCTTCCCAAAACGCGCCAGTTGCCGGAGTACACATTGACTGCCATTCTCATGTATTAACTGTTAGTCCTTTCTTTGCCATCTAGAAATTAAAGCCGCATGGTGCGATGAAATCATCACAAAACCCCAAACACTGACCTAAATTTGATTCTACATATCTAACGTAGATGTTTATGCATTTGGTCTCACACAGAAGGGAATACCAAGTCAATTTAATAGAACCTGGCACCAGCTAGTGACCTTGCGCTCACATAGCGACTTCATAGGGCTGTCCCACTGGGATACCAGGCCGCTGGCACCATGACCTGATATCTCACTCAGTCACATTATCCTGACACTGAGCTAACAAGTCCTTACCCTATCCTAGCAATGCTGAATGACAAACTCAGTAGCGATAAGTATCAAATTTGTAAGTCATTGGGTTTGACTCTGCTCGGATTCGAACTCCTAAAGCTAAGATTCCTTACACGCGGTATGCGATCTGCGAATGCGGCAAAAAATCGAAACGCCTTGAAGTCAATGGGCTGCAACCCTTACATACGGTATGCGAATGCGACAACTCGATCGGTCCCTGTAGCGATCGATGCGGCATGCGACACGGGGGTGCGAATAGATTAGCATCAGTCGCATTTGTCCATTGATATAAGGCTGGAGGAGGCGACTGATAATTACGGACAGCCGGGACAGGGTGGTGTGAATAGAAAAGCATCAGTCGCATTTGTCCATTGATATAAGGCTGGAGGAGGCGACTGATAATTACGGACAGCCGGGACAGGGTGGTGTGAATAGAAAAGCATCAGTCGCATTTGTCCATTGATATAAGGCTGGAGGAGGCGACTGATAGTCTTTAGCCCTGTATCTACACCAAGTGCAGTAGTGGTGGTGGTGGGGGTTCGGGTTGGTAAAAATGCTACCAGAGCCACAAAAATATGAATACTTATCTATAATTTGGTAATTATAAAGGTAGGAACCTCCATGTGCAGTACCAAGAGTTACATGGATATAGATGCCATATTAGGCCATATACAGTGCAGTATGGAGTATACTTGTTTATTTTTATTTTTTAGATATAGCCAGTGATGTGCCGTCTGCCGCATGCCGCATACCGTGTAGAAGGAATCTTCCCATTCGCATACTGCATGCCGCATGCGCATGCCGCATGCCACATACCGTGTGTAAGGAATCCTAGCTTAACCTTCCACACGGGAAGCGTGCGCACTGCCAATTCTGTTTTTGTTTGTTGTTGTTTTACGTCCTAGCAACATCTAAGGTCATATCCCACTCAGTCACATTATCCTGACACTGAGCTAACCAGTCCTTGCCCTATCCTAATAATGCCAAACGCCTGGCTAGGAAGCAACAAGTATCAATTTTTAAGTCATTGGTTTGACTCGAACCCACGATCCCATGGTCTACCAACACGGGAGACAGACGCTCTAACTTACTACGTCTAACTCATTCGGCCATCCCGTCTGGTTCCACTGCCAATTCCCACCGCGCCGGTCCTCCCTAGATGACTATTTGGCGGCGCGCTGGGTGAGGTTGGATTAGTTCTGGCTGCTCGGGATCAGGACATTGGCAGTCAAAGGTGTGTGAGGGGCGGCTTCCCCGGCCTGAGCGCGTCGATCGGCCGGCACAGCGTCAAGAAGCCGGCCCAAAAACCCTCCTTATTTCATTTCCCGTGGTTTATTGATCGTACCAACTGCTGTCCACCCCGCGTATCAGAACGTAGTATAGGGGGTGGGGGCGGGGTGGCGATGGGGGTGGGGTGGGGGTGGGGGCTCCCACCAACCTTCCCCGCCCACCTAGACATCCAGCCACCCAGCCACTAGCCGTCCAGCCTCCCAGCCACCCAACCACTCAGCCATCCAGCTAGCATTAACAATCCATCCAGCCTCTTAGCCACTAGCAACCCAGTCCTCCAGCCCGTCATCCACACAGCCTCCCAACCACTAGCCACCCAGACACTAGCCACCCAGTCACTCAGCGACAAGCCACCCAACCACTAGCCATCTAGCCACTCAGCCACAAGGCACCCAACCACTAGCCATCCAGCCACTAGCCATCCAGCCTGCCATCCACACAGCTTCCAAGCCACTAGCCACCCAGTCACTCAGCCACAAGCCACCCAACCACTAGCCATCCATCCATTAGCCACTAGCCACCCACTCACTATCCATCCAGCCACTAGCCATCCAGCCTGCCATCCACACAACCTCCCAGCCACTAACCACCCAGTCACTCAGCCACAAGCCACCCAACCACTAGCCATCCATACATTAGCCACTAGCCACCCAATCACTATCCATCCAACCACTAGCCATCCAGCCTGCCATCCTCACAACCTCCCAGCCACTAACTACCCAGTCACTCAGCCACAAGCCACCCAACCACTAGCCATCCAGCCACTAGCCACTAGCCACTCATACACTAGCCACCCAGGTAGCCATCCATCCGGCCACCCATCCCCCTCCCATCGACGCCCCCCCTCCAAGCGCCGTCGCACCCATCCCCTTCCGATCCCATTTAGTATTTGCCAATCCGCCTCTCCTCGCCTCTCCCCGCCTCTCCTCGCCTCTCCTCGCCTCTCCCCGCCTCTACCACCCCATTTTGCTTTACTCACACCATCCGACCCATGCTTCCCTCACCCTCTCACCCCACCTCGCCCAGACCCGCCCCTCTACCCCGTTAAGCCACACCTTAGCACCCTCACCCCATTTTTTACTTCCCATCCCTCCCCATCCCCATCCCATCAACCATCCCCCATCCCTCCCCATCCCCCATCCCTCCCCATCCCCCATCCCTTCCCATCCCTCCCCATCCCTCCCAATCCCCATCAACCATCCCCATCCCTCCCCATCCCTCCCAATCCCCATCAACCATCCCCCATCCCCCATCCCTCCCCATCCCCCATCCCTTCCCATCCCTCCCCATCCCTTCCCATCCCCCATCCCTGTCCTCCATCCCATCCCCCATCCGTCCATCCATCCCTGTCCATCCATTCCCATCCTTCCCCCGCCCTCCCCATCCCTCCCCACCCTCTCCATCCCTCTCCATCCCTCCCACATCCCCATCCCTCATCCTCCATCCTCCATCCCCCCATCCCTCTCCATCCCTCCCCATCCCCATCCCTCCCCATCCTCCATCCCTCTCCATCCCTCCCATCCCTCTCCATCCCTCCCATCCCTCCCCATCCCCATCCTTCCCCATCCTCCATCCCTCCCCATCCTCCCTCCCTCCCATCCCTCTCCATCCCTCTCCATCCCTCCCCATCCCCATCCCCTCCCCATCCATCCCCATCTCATCCCTTCCAATCCCTCTCTCCATCCCTTTCCATCACTCTCAATCCCACCCCCCCCCATCCTTCTTCAGCTCCCCCCCCCCCCACCAGCACCCTCCACCGTCTCACACCATACCCAACCCCACTCACACCATTTTGTCATTACGATCCCACCCAGTCCCTCCCTATCCCATCTCAACCCGCCCAGTCACGTCCCATGCCCCCCCCCCCCCCCCCCCCCCACACCCCACCCACCCACCCTGCTGTACCCGAGTATGGGTACCTACCATGATCGACCGACCAGTTATTGGGTGCTTTTTACTACTGTCCAACTTGAATCAGTCACTCAAATTTCCCCACCTCGTCAAAATTATCCTATTTTTTTTGGTGGTCCTTTAATATATATCACTATACACATTGTCGTGGGGGTGATGAAAATGGGAAATATTGCGCCTAGAGCAGGACTCGAACCCACATCTCTTTGCATTCCGGGCCAGTGTGCTAACCATTACACCACCTAGGCTCCCTGATATCAACACACAACCCACGCCTACCTGTCTATGCGGCTCCTTGCCTGAGAGGTCAGTGCATACCACTACACTATTATAGTTATTAAATTATACATCGAAGCTAGCTAGTTGCCATGTTAGCGCTCGCTCTCTCTCTCTCTCTCTCTCTCTCCCTCACTCTCTCCCTCTCTCTCTCTATCTATAGAGAACATTTAACTGTTAAGCCCTGGTCATATAGTGAACGTAGTTGAACATAGGATAGATTAACGTGGGTCAAACGTGGTGTAAGTATACATGTACGGTGAAAAACGTGAAGGTACGGCAGGTTTTGGTATGGATAAATATGTACAGCATGGATGCTGGTATGTTCAAGTAT
>CM059186.1:89513355-89733355 GCA_030323885.1 Branchipolynoe longqiensis | reverse complement strand
ATCACCCTATGCCTGGTGAATCACATTATAACCAATGCATTATTAAACATGGGAATTAGGTTATATGTATGTATGTATGTATGTATGTATGTATGTATGTATATATGTATGTATGTATGTATAGATGTATGTAATACTAATATGCTTATACAACTAGATATAATATATATATATATATATATATTTCCCCTAGTATATTTCTGAATCATTCTAGTAATATCACGTGACAAATTTATCAATGCGCCTGGCAACCTAAATTTCTCATTCCTTTTCGTTTTCTTCTTTTTGTTTTCTTCTTCTTCTTCTTCTTCTTCTTCTTCTAATCAGAGATGATTATTGTTATAGAAAGTGAATCACATTATTGCAAACACACTATAACCGTATACATAATCTATCATCATACACCTCGGAATATAAAATAATTATACACACAGAAATCACAGAAAGGGTGGGAATAGGAACTACATAACCTCATGACTTTTCCAGGAATGTTTAAATTACAAATAACCTCAAACGAGACACACACACGGGATGAACTGGGGGGAAACAAAGTCTGTTTTATTACCCTGAAGGAGATTAGACTGGGTGGGAGTGGGTGGGTGGGGGGGGGGGTCTTCTAAAAATATTGGGGGTTGGAGAGAGGGGGTGGAGGGTATGTGCGGGTGGTGGTTCAGACTGGTTGTGGTGATGCTGAGTGTGGAGGGAAGGTTGGAGGTGGGGATGGGGGTTGGTTGTTGGAGTTTTACATCCTGGCAACATCTCAGGTCATATCAAGACAGGTACCGACTTGTAACAGTGTGCACTCATGGTGACTTTATACTATAGTGCTCCCCCCTTTGGGAAATCAGGCCACCGGCAACATGACCCGATATCCTATTCAGTCATATTATCCCGACCCCGAGCTAACCACCACTACTTGCCCTATCCTATTAATGCTGAGCACCAGGCTAGGAAAGCGACAAGTATACATTTTTATAAGTCATTGATTTGACTTGACTGGGATCCAAAACTCCCGATCACCGGCACGCGAGGCGTGCGCTCTGCCGATTTGGCACACCGGGCGCCCAGTTAAAAGATATAAAGGGTGGGGGGTGGGGGGATGAGGATGTGTATGGATGGTGGTCCAGACTGGTTGTGGTGATGCTCGTGACTTCTGAGTGTGTGGGTGCGGAGGGAAGGATGGGGGTGGTTGGTTGGTGGGTGGAGTTGGGTGGTGGGTGGTGGGTGGTGGGAGGCCCACCCTGTGCCTACTGAAAGCTTCTTTGGACACAGGCTTTGGGGATTTGCACCACGAGGTACTCACGCTATAGGCGGCTTTTGTTTACAGCACGCCAGGAACAAGTGGAAGCGGACAGGTCACGTGATCCACTCACCAGAAGCATTTAGTTCCGCTGCCGGCAGGAAGTGAGAAGAAACTTCTGCATGGATTATTGCGCATGCGTCACTTTGGTAATAGGGTTGGCTTAATTCTGTTCGGCCGTTTGGCCGAATACCATGTGACGTCACTGGGAAATGTGAATGCAGTTCCATAGTTTTTTTTGGTACATTAGTTGTTAAAGCAGGGGAAATTTCAATCGCGGATGATTGGTCTTCCTCATTCCACTGCTCCTTGCCCTATCCTATTAATGCTGAGTGCCTAGCTAAGAAGTGGCAAGTATCAATTTTTAAGTCATTGGTTTCACTCGACCAGGGTTTGAACCCACGATCCCATGATCTACCAAAATGGGAGACAGACACTCTAAGTAACTCATTCGGTCATCCCGTCTGGTAAATAGTATAAGTCGTATAAAGGTATCATGATACTTGTCGGAATCATAATAGTCCCCGTGGGTGGATTGGTTGGTTTTTGGGGTTTTGCGTCCTGGCAACATCTAAGGTCATATCAGGGCGCATGCCGACGTGTGACAGTGCACACTCATGGTGACTTCATAGTGCTGCCCCACTGGGAAATCGAGTCGCTGACACCATGACCCGATATCCCACTCAGTCACATTATCCTGACACTGAGCTAACTGGTCTAATCGGTGGAACACTGGTTTCTCGTGTGGACGGTCTAGAGTACGAATCCCAGCCGAGTCAACCAAATGACTTACACAATTAATATTTGTCGATATCTAGCCTGTGGCTCTGCATTAATAATAATAATAGGATGGGACAAGGACGGGTTAGCATAGTATCAGGATAATGTGACTGTGGGATATCATCAATTCATGGTGCTGGCAGCCTGGTCTCCAAGTGGGGCAGCACTATAAATTGCCATCAGTGTGCGCTGTCATAAGTCAGTGTCCGTCTTGATATCAATGAATTTAATGCTTTCATCAGACAATGCAAGTGCCTTTCTTGGGCAAAGCCCCTTTCTTAGTCATCTCAATTTAGACCATTTCATGCTTTCATCAGACAATGCAAGTCCCTTTCTTAGGGAAAGTCCCTTTCTTAGTCATTCAATTTAGACCATTTAATGCTTTCATCAGACAATGCAAGTCCCTTTCTTGGGCAAAGCCCCTTTCTTAGTCATCTCAATTTAGACCATTTCATGCTTTCATCAGACAATGAAAGTCCCTTTCTTAGGGAAAGTCCCTTTCTTAGTCATTCAATTTAGAACATTTAATGCTTTCATCAGACAATGCAAGTCCCTTTCTTGGGCAAAGCCCCTTTCTTAGTCATCTCAATTTAGACCATTTCATGCTTTCATCAGACAATGCAAGTCCCTTTCTTAGGGAAAGTCCCTTTCTTAGTCATTCAATTTAGAACATTTAATGCTTTCATCAGACAATGCAAGTCCCTTTCTTAGGGAAAGTCCCTTTCTTAGTCATCTCGATTTAGAACATTTAATGCTTTCATCAGACAATGCAAGTCCCCTTCTTGGGGAAAGTCCCTTTCTTAGTCATCTCTCAGACAAACCCTTGGCATAGTCCGACCATTAATGCTGTGAAGATAGGTGCTGCCCATTTCTCCCCTATCGATAGACTTATTAACCATTTGTCGCCGTGTCTGAGTGGCCCCCATGACCCTAGCCCCCCGCACCCCCCAACCCCTCCCATCCTCCCATCCTCCCATCCTCCCATCCTCCCATCGCCAAAGCTCCCCCTCCCCCACCCGCTCTTTGTGCTGATTGGATCACGCTAGATCCCAACTCACGCCATTTCCCAGTGTTCACCAGTATGCACCGACACGCTATATCACCTTTGTTGGAATTTGACAAAGAAGGGGAGAAGCTGTTGTCATTTGATCTTTTTAGGTCTCGGCGCAATATATCCCATTTTATGATCTCCACGACATATATATTTATATATATTGGCGATAGAAATAAGTGAAATTATTCGCTTGTCCATGGGACAAGTCTGGTGTGATTTTCACTTGTGGGTCTGAATTTTCACTTGTCCACGGAACTTACCTATATTGATGCGCGAAAAGGAAGAAGGCAAGGCGGGGGTGGAAATAAAGGCGTGTATTTACGCCTCAGACAGACAGAGTATACAGAGGAATGAAAGAGAGGCTCATGAAGAGCAGCACTATACGACCATCTCAGTTAACCTCTGTGGTTATGGGAATAAAACTACACAAATAGACGAAAGCAACAGAACAAATGTCATAAATAATGTAAATTACATTTAAAGATGACAATGGAAAGGAAACAAAATCGCGAAATACATGGTCTTCAGTACAAAATTTGCACTTTTCACATGGAAAAGCTCAAGCCATATTCTGCTTGTCTGTGCCTACTCTCACGTGGCTCGGACAAGCGGACAGGCCTTATTACAAACGCTGAATATATATATATATATATATACATGTGTATATATACACATATGCATATAGTATACATATACATATACATATATATGTATATATACATATATATATATATATAATATATATATATAGTCAGCGTTTATATATATTCAGCGTTTATATATGTATACATATATATACGGATAGTGATGAACCCTTTATCGTGTGTAATAAGCTCTGTAGTGGTCTCCCCCCCCCCCCCCCCTTGGGGTGGGTGGGGGGAGGGTCCTGCGTGCACCCCCCCCCCCTCTTCCATGGGGTGGGACTCTCCACTCGCGTGGTAGCATATATATACATATATATATATATATATATATATATATGGAATTGTTCTTCTTTATACTCCTGTAATAACTAATAACTAATATAGTATAGTCCATACATGAAGCGAACGCGTGGGTTGTAAGCGAGTTGCTGTTTATGACTATTGCGTATAACTCCAATGCGTAAAGTTGCATGGTCCAATGGTGTTAAGTTTCTTCCATATGTTCTTTAGATAAATATATTAGGTTGAGCATATCATTCCTTAAACTCTACAATACTTTTTTTTGGAGTAACTTATTTTAAACGGTGAGTTTGAAGATATTTGAAGTGACAGCTTGTTTGTTTAATGAGCCCCCCACGCCCGGTAATCGTTGAGTGAATTTAATGGCTATAATTGAGTTGCTCAAAAGTGGTATTGCTAAAGGCCCTGTCACACCTCACTGGATTGGGGGAAACGGACAAAAAATGAACAATGTCCGGTTTGTGTCCGTACAACTTTTGAACATGCACAGAACTAGGAACGGATGCCGCCGAATTGACGTCTATGGTTCTTGTCTGGTTTGAGTTCATTTCGTCCGTTGGCTATCCATTCCATGTCCATTTCATGTCTGTTTCATGTCCGTTCGTCCAGTGGCCATTGACCCGATAGCACAACATTTTGACACATTTTAATACATTTTGATACTTATCACCACCGGACTAGACAATTCTGTCCATTGCTCAATCCGGTGATGTGTGAGCCGCTTAAAACATATACTTAGTGCCTCCACCATGAGTGTTCCCCTCTGCTGACAGATGGCGCCTACATCGGCACAGGAAGGCTTTAATAAGATCTGCGCAATGCTTTTCTCTGCCAGGATTACAGATAATCCCAACAACGTGCGTGTGCACCTTCCGGGGGGACTTATATGTTCAATGTTTACCTCTTAGTCCGAAAGACCTGATATATATATTGATCCAACCGGCAATATCTTCTCTGAGAATTTAAAAAAGACACACACACACACAATATCCTCTTTTGTTCTTCCTGGAAATGAATCGTCGCCTGTTTGTTTGTTCAGCTGCGCAGAAGTGGGAATGTGTGTTGTGTGCACTGGCAAAGTCGTTCTTATTGTTTCTACGAGGAAAAGTTTTAATGCACACAGAGCAGTGAATACCAGCAGAAAGGATTGCTCCAATTGCCGAAGGACAACCTTTTTAGATGTAACATGAGAACTACACCAGACACATGTATTTATGCATGTATACATATGTATATATGTACATATATGTATATATATATGTCTATATATGTAAATATATGTAGATATATAGATATATGTGGACATATGCACATATATACATATATATATACATATATACATATATACATATATACATATATACCCACGTATATACAACGTATATGCGGATGTAACCGAATTGCATGGTGCTGCCACCCAGGGGCTCCTGGGGGGCTCACAGGATAGTGCCATGCACAACCACCAGGTGGGGCAGGAGTCTCCCTACACCTGTTGTTGATGTTGGCTCAGTCTGTCCCTGGCAGCCAGAGCCTCCACACTTCCTTTCAAAACTGTTGGCTTGCCCCAACTTACGGAGTTGGACTCGGTTCTGAGACGTTCTGACTTTGACTTCTTTAAGTGGGGGATGGTGATCTCAGTCCGCAAGTCCAAGACGATCCAGTTCAAGGAGAGAGAGCTCTTAATCCCCGTAGCGCGAGTACCAAATACCAAACTTTGCGCGGTATTCTGGGCTGAAAAGCACTTTCCGCAGGTTAAAGTAACCCAAGATGCCTCTGCTTTCCAAATTCCTTCTGCTCGCGGGGGCTACAGACCTTTAGATTATGTTACCCTGCAGGCAACCATAACAATTTTCTCGGAAGAGGCCGGACTAGATGCCTCCTCGTTCTCCTGCCACTCGCTCCGCTGTACAAAAGGCGCATCACCACATGCATGAGTCAAGTGAGATAACATTAACAGCTCATTGTGACTTGTCTAATCACGTTATATAGTATAGTATACATCGCCACATTAACCTTTAAGGTACAATATTAAAGGACGTCCATTGTCCCCTGAACACAAACAGATTAGACACTAATCTGTCGAGATCCATCTGTCTCCAGATAAAAGCCAAGGATATGTAGGCATAGCAACTGGGCTAAGGAACTTCCAGTTTTGTGCCTGTTGCTAAATATAAACTATTCCTATTGTTTGACACACTTTAAGTTATTATAATCCAATCGGTCTAAGTTTCTACTATATTTGCTAGATGCATATATTAGGTTGATTATTGTGATCTACTACAGGAAAACCTCTCTAACTGACCACCTCCACAAATCCACCACTCCCCTATATCGATCGCTTTATTTGGGTCCCAACAATACCATTATTTTTTTGTTTGTCATTAGTTGTTTAAGCAGGGGAAATTTCAGTCATAGACGACTGGTCTTCCTCATTCCACTGCTGGTCGATAGAAAGCCTGAGCCTACACTTTTACCGACCCAAGGGATTTTTAACCTCCCACACCACATAGACATGGTATGAGAGCAACCGGCCTTTGATGACGCTGTAAGTTATACACAGCGGTGGAAATCCAAATTGGCAGAGCTGAGGGCACGGGGAATCGAACCGCCGACCCTCAGATTAGGAGTCTGACCTAGAAAAAAGTCAGACACTCTAACCACTCCGCCACAGAGAACGCCATTGTAACCATATTCCAACTCCCTAAACCGACCACCTCCATAAATGGACCCAAGGTCGATCGATTTAGAGAGGTTTTACTGTATGCTTTACTTTGAAGAATCTTAGTGTTAATGTTCGAGGTTTTTGAAGTGGAAATGTGCAAAATTAATTTTAGTGTGCAGACTGAAATGCTGGACATCAACCTTGTTTACCCATTTTTGAGCACCAAATTGCAGTAAAGTATTTAATGGGTGCACCAGGGTCTAAGTTCGATATCTATGACCAAATTTGACAAAGTAGTTTGGTTTTAAAAATGTGATCCTTTCATCAGATGATGAATTCCAGCAAACTGCAATTGAAGAAAGCTGATGGCTTTTCCATGAAAACAAATTGCATCTTATTGGCTGATCAGAGGACAATCTGAAAGTCCCCTAGTGGTCATTCTTATAAGCGTATTATGTGCTGTAATGAGCAAGACCCAACCAGCGCGCACTTCTTCGGTCTGCTCTGCTCTTGTTAGGTCGACTAGCCTGGTCCCCTAGGCTTTTCACGCAGGGCTCGCCACTTGTGTACATAACATGTTGGTTTTTGGAGTTTTACATCCCACCATCAACTACGGTCATATCAAGATGGGTACCAACTTGTGCACACTCATGGTGACCTTATAGTACTGCCCATTGGGAGACCAGGCCACCAGCACCATGATCTGATATCCCACTCAGTCGCATTATCCTGACACTGAGCCAACCAGTCCTTGCGCTATGTTAATGCCAAGTGCCTGGCTAGGAAGCGACAAGTATAAATCTTTAACTCATTGGTTTGACTCGACCAGGGTTTTTCTGGAAACAATCTAGTGAGCCCTTCTCAGTGTAAATCAGATGTGGTTGTTAGTAATAGTAGTAGTTTCATGTTTAGATATAAGCTAATATTTTATTCAAGTGTTCAAAGTACGCTTGAAATAATAGTACGCTTCCATCTATGTTTAAATCACACAGATGGTCCAGTGTATTATTAACAACCCCACCCCAACAACATAATTCATGAAATCACATAACTAGCTACATTAAAGTTACACTAGAATTTTCGTAACAAAACAACATTTATATACCGCTTGCCTAACTGCAACTCACATTGATCTGACTAATATCGATCTGGTTATATGACACTGCTGTACAATATTGTTATGGAACTTTTGTGTAAATAACCCTGAATTGAAAAATGGCTTGGAGACCAGTGCTTCGGCACTGACAAAAGACTTATTCAGCAGAATAAACATATATAGGAGAATTACTGTGCTATAGGAGAATTACTGTGAACATGTATGCTCAACGAAGGACTTATTCAGTCAACTCAGTTCGTGGCCATGTAAGAGATTGTTGGATCTCTTCCTTTCGTCTCTGTTTATGCTTCTGAGCTCGGGTGCTAATATAATACTGAGCGATAAATAGTTCACCACAGGAAATGTCACGTGGTTAATCTTCCCTGTAGGCAGCAGCAAAAAAGGAGGATGACAGTGTGTGTGTGTGTGTATCGGGGGATGGGGGTGGGTAGGAGGGTGACTGTGAAGGCAACCATTTTACTATTGTCTGAGAATACTGTGTTGTATACCGCTATCACAAAGTTTTTATTAGATGATACCGCCATTCCATCAGGTTCCAAGATCAATATCAATATCACAGCGAACCAGCAGGGGCCGTATGCACCAATCGGTGATAGGCTTAGCCGGAGCTAAGGCACTAGCCGCGGTTAGCTACCTCGGGGTAGCGGCGGGTTGGAGAGGTGTGTGAATCGGTATGCACCAATGTACTAGCTGGTGCGGATAGCTAACCGTGAAGTTATTTATAGATTTGGGAATTCCCTCGATTCGACAATATGAATAACGCCGCCAATTCGGCGGCAGCGTTAATATCGGTTCGCATTTAGGGTTAATTTGACCAAATTTCACTTATTCCGCATGTAAATCTGTCAAATATGATTGCATTTAATAGATTTGGGCGTAAGAAATTCCCGCCGATTCGACGGTGGCGGCCATTTTTACTTGATGTCGACAGTATGGATATCGACGTCGCTGCGGCGGTGGCGATTTGTTTACTTTATATTCGTCGATTCGACAATGTGAATAACACTGCCAATGCGGCAGCAGCATTAATATCGGTTCGCATTTAGGGTTAATTTATTGAAATTTCATGATTTGCCTATGTAATTCTGTCAAATATTATCGCATTGAATAGATTTGGCTGTAATATATCGGCGGCCGCCACACTAACCACACCGGATAGGCCCTAAACCCAACTCAGAAGGTGGTTTAGCTTAGCCGCGGTTAAATCACGCGGTTAGCGCTAACCCCGATTGGTGCATACCGATTTCTCACATTTAGCCGTGGGTGGCTACCTTAGCTGCGGTTAAGGCCCTAACACCGATTGGTGCATACGGGCCCAGAACTCTAAATCTGAGAAAGTGACATCTTCGCTGGCATCCCTCAGCACTAGATCACCTTTATTGTGGTTCACTTGACTGACGCGTGATTGCCAGTTTCTGTCGGATTGTGTTTGGCTTGAGAGAAGCAGGCCTACTAGTCACTTGGATGTTATACTTAATTATCCTGTCAGGATTAATAGGAGCAATATCTAAGGTAATAATATCAAGACGGGTACCGACTTGTGACTTCTTTATAGTTCTGTCCCACTGGGAGAACGGGTCGCTGGCACATTGACCTGATATCCGACTCAGTCACATTATTCTGATACTCGATATGCAATACTAACGTGCCTGAGTAATTAACTGTGCTAAAAGAATATAAGACCAAGGAACATTTAGATAAATTCATAAAGTTCTTTTATGAAATGGCAATGTCACATAGTGATGTTTACCAATATACCAATCAGTGCTATAGAAAATGGCATGTAGCACTGGTAGTATTTGATGAGTTTTTAGCACTTTCTTTGAATATTTGAATAATTGTGAATTTAAAATTATTTTCTTAAAAAGGCTTGACTTCTGGGGGGTTTGTAACCTTACGACGGTTACCGGCTGCAGAACTGTATCAATATAGAGAGGCACCGATAAATCGGTCCAATCTTTGGTTGAAAATTAATCTTCTGGTGGGGCGGTTGTAGAAGCTGCGGATGTCTTTACAACAATTAAATGATGAATCGTTTGGGCGGCCCCGAATAGCACAGCACTCGTATCCAGTCGACAGCAACAAGGGTTTAGGAGGAAGGGACGGGTAAAGGTGGGTCCAGCGGTTCCATCAACAAGAACAAATAGAGAGAAACGATAAGGTAAAGGGCCCCACCCAAGCAAACAACTCCGCTGCATGATGTCACGGGGTAGAATTGATAGCACCAACCCATGAGGTGGTTTAATTCTTCAATGGGTCACAGAACAGCTCGACTGGACGCGGTGGCCGAATCGGTAAGAGCACATGCTTCCCATGTAGAAGGTAGAATGTTTGCATCCCGGCCGAGTCAAACCAATGACTTACTAAATTGATACTTGTCACCACCTAGCTTGGCACTCGGCATTATTAGGATATGCAAGGACTGGCTAGCCCAATATCCGGATAATATGACTGAGTGGGAAATCGGGCTATGGTGCCAGCAGCCTAGTTTTTTAGTGGGGATAGCACTATAAAGTTACTTTGACAGTTTACTGTGCACAAGTCGGAGCCCATCCTCATAAAACACTGATGTGACTTTAGATGTTGCCAGGATGGAAAACCCCAACAAACAAACAAGCCGCATGGGTAACCTATTCCCTGCTTGGCATTCTCATCTCCTTCTAGTTGAAAGGTGTGTGATATGAATGGATGGGAGTGAGGGATATTCCATTGCCATGGGAACTGAGCAACAGGTTACTGCATCATAGAATCCACACACACACACACACACACACACACGACACACACTGACACAGGCGTGGAGCAGACAAATACGCACATACATGGACATACATATATAATACATACATACACATACACACTGAGAGTGAGACATACACACAGAGACATAGACATACGCAGAAAAGCCTACATACACACGCAAATATACAGTAAAACCTCCCTAACCGACCACCTTCCCAGATCGACCACTCCCCTATATCGATCATTTTATTTGAGTCCCAACAATACCATTGTAACCATATTATAACTCCCTAAACCGACCAGCTCCATAAATGGACCACTTAAAGTCGGTCCCACGGTCGGTCGATTTAGAGAGGTTTTACTGTACACAGATATTGACACATACATAGCCACATTTAGCTACATACATAGACATGCACATCCATGGACTACATACTATAGACAAACAACTAAATATCCTCAGACATGCACATACACACTTACATACATATGATCATGCATACATGCACAGAGATGCGCTCACACAGTGATTATGTGCACACACTTATGCAAAGACACACACAAACA
The DNA here is from genome assembly GCA_030323885.1 of Branchipolynoe longqiensis. Taxonomy (NCBI): domain Eukaryota; kingdom Metazoa; phylum Annelida; class Polychaeta; order Phyllodocida; family Polynoidae; genus Branchipolynoe; species Branchipolynoe longqiensis. The sequence goes on along the minus strand of CM059186.1, from coordinate 89,722,189 downwards.
CACACACACATACTTATGTATATACATACATATACATACATAAATACATAGACACATACAACCATGCACACATACATACACATATATACCCACATACATACATACATACATACATACACACATACATACATCATGCGCACATACAGACATGCACACATACATACAGTTATATATGCACACATACATACATGCACACACATACATACATACATACACACATACATACATACATACATACACGCATACATACATACATATACACATACTTACATACATATAAACATGCACACATACATACGCAATACACAATACATATACATACATACATACATACATACATACACACATACATACATACATACATACAGCGCGCGCAGATACACAAACACACCCACAACAGCGCACACACCTGCACACAAACGCGCGCGATGCACGCCGCGTATCATGTGTGCCGAGCCCCCCCTGGTGGGCGTGGTGAATAACTCCTGGTTGACGTCCACCATTGTGAGGGCCCGGTGGCCGGTGTGGTGGTTTCAGCGGGTTCCCGTGCTCAGAGGTGTCCCTCGCTTCTGCGCTGCTTCTGCGCATGCGCAGATTTCGCATCAACGGGCCGTAATCGATTAACACGACCCGGGCGACTCGGGTCATCCCAGTCGTCAGAAATTCAAATAGAACACGGCGAGTGGAGTCGACAAATACACGTGCCATGTGCATAAAAAGAATAACTTAGATTAATTAAATGGAAATATAGGTAAACTGGGCCATCATAAAATACTTTAAATCCTATTTTGCTGTATTTTTATCGGTTATTAAAAAAAAAAAAAAAGATTGTCCACCCGAGCGCGGAGAAGCGTATTCGATTATTCGACCCGAGTTTGTAGGATGTGCGCATGCGCCAATAAGTGGCTCAGGTGACCCGAGTTGATGCGAAATCCGCGCATGCGCAGAAGCAGCGCAGAAGCGAGGGACACCTCTGAGCACGGGAACCCGCTGAAACCACCACACCGGTGTGGGCATACATCCATTAGGGCCGCATGCCTGACGGGCGAGCCATCACTTAATGCCCGGCGGCAGGGGCAGGAGGATGGATGGTGGCGGCCCGGCCGGGTGCCGGTGTGGTGGTTTCAGCGGGTTCCCGTGCTCAGAGGTGTCCCTCGCTTCTGCGCTGCTTCTGCGCATGCGCAGTTTTCGCATCAACGGGCCGTAATCGATTAACACGACCCGGGCGACTCGGGTCATCCGAGTCGTCAGAAATTCAAATAGAACACGGCGAGTGGAGTCGACAAATACACGTGCCATGTGCATAAAAAGAATAACTTAGATTAATTAAATGGAAATATAGGTAAACTGGGCCATCATAAAATACTTTAAATCCTATTTTGCTGTATTTTTATCGGTTATTAAAAAAAAAAAAAAAGATTGTCCACCCGAGCGCGGAGAAGCGTATTCGATTATTCGACCCGAGTTTGTAGGCTGTGCGCATGCGCCAATAAGTGGCTCAGGTGACCCGAGTTGATGCGAAATCCGCGCATGCGCAGAAGCAGCGCAGAAGCGAGGGACACCTCTGAGCACGGGAACCCGCTGAAACCACCACACCGGCCTCGGGCTTCCTTCGCCCCCTCCTCCCAGTCCCAGCCTCCCCACCCCGCACCCTCATCCTTACCCCCGGCATGGTCCGACTCGGTAAGTGCTCGGCCTGGTCGCCGGGAGGGCTCCGACGACCGCCGCCTCACAGGCTGTCATCGGCCGTGTTTCTTCGCCACACCAAGAGTCCCGCCCCGCGCCGCCACTCCTCGCTCCGCCCCCCCGCGCCCCGCCCCGTGCCGCCCCTCGCCGCCGTCACCCATCACCGCATCACCCCGCTCCGCCCCCGCGCCACCCCGCTCCACCCCACCGCGCCCCGCCTCGCCCCGCCTCGCCCAGCCCTGCTGCTACAGTGCCTAGCCAAGATTACGCTGCCACGCCCCGCCCCGCCCCGCCGCGCCCCACCCACCCCGCCCCGCCCCGCCCACCCCACCCCGCCCCCACCCCACCCCGCAACAGGCCGCCGCCCCGTCCCGCTCCGCTTCACCCCTCCCCGCCCCGCACTGTCCTGTCCTGCCTGTCCACTGTCCTGCCCTGTCCTGCCCCGCCCTGCCCCGCTCCGCCCACACCACCTCCCCCCACCTCGCATCTCCCCGGCCCGCCCAGATTATAGCGATCAGCGTAATATAAATATCTAAAGAAATTACTAAAACTCAAAACGATCGGAATAGGTTTCTGTTGTCAAGCTGTGGCTATTATTATCCATATCATTTAGCCCTAAAGACCCTGTTACTCAGTGACGCAGACCAGGGAATTCTTACAGAATTGGAAAGTAGGGGAAACCCTACTAGTACTATCACTTAAAGTAAATTTGACGTTTTTAGTATGCCTTATATTATAACCTATATAACTTGTGGCATTCTCTGTGGTGTAGTTATTAGAGTGTCTGACTTTTTTCTAGGTCGGACTCCTAATCTGAAGGTCAGTGGTTCGATTCCCGATGCCCCACCTCTGCCAATTTGAATTTCCACCGCTGTATATAACTTACAGCGTCATCAAAGGCCAGTTGCTCTCATACCATGTCTATGTGGTGTGGGAGGTTAAAAATCCCTTGGGTCGGTAAAAGTGTAGGCTCGGGCTTTCTATCGACAACCTGTCTAATGGCGAAAACAAGTCTATTCTGACTTATCCATGATAGGCAGTATAAATCTTCAAAAAAACTTGACATGTCCCTTCCCTATCTGAGGGCACCAGACTGGATGGCCGAATGAGTTAGAGCGTGGGATCGTGGGTTCGAACCCTGATCGAGTCAAACCAATGACTTAAAAATTTATACTTTGTTGCTTCCTAGCCAGGCGCTCGGCATTATTAGGTTAGGGCAAGGACTGGTTGGCTCAGTGTCAGGATAATGTGACTGAGTGGGATATCAGGTCATGGTGCTGGTGGCCTGGTCTCCCAGTGGGGCAGCACTATAAAGTCACCATGAGTGCGCACTGTCACAAGTCAGTACCTGTCCTGATATGACCTTAGATGTTGCTAGGACGTAAAACAACAACAACAACATCCCTATCTGAGGTCACAGAACTATGGCCAAGCCTACTGTAAATGTAATGGAGCTTTGCTCAGATATGTTTATCCACTGTATGACCCCCTTCGCCGATGTTCACTTTTTGTGCTAAACAAACAAACCCTACTAGTACTAGCGTTGCAATCATTAGCCCATTCTGTTGATCTTTCAATACAAAATGGTCGAGTTGGGCGTCTCTGTCGGTACAATTCACGGTGGACACTGGGCTTTATACGTAGCTAAAGGCGTCGACATTCCGCGGGAAGGAAGCTGACCTTGCACGCCGGGTACACAGAGTTAGGGGGTACTTTATGTTGTCTATAGACACCAGGTGGCGCTACGTTTCACTTACCTGTGGCGAGGCTGAGGCTGGGGGCGGGAGGGGTGTGAATGAGAGTGTGTGGGTGGGTGATCGGAGTGGGTCGTGGGGTGTGAATGAGAGTGTGTGGGGTGTGTGTTGTGGTCGGGGTGGTGGATGGGTGATCCGAGTGGGGTTTAGGGTGAGAATGAGGGTGTGTGGGGTGTGTGTTGTGGTGGGGTGATCGGAGCGGGGTATGGGCTGAAAATGAGCATGTGTAGGGTGTGTGGGGTGGTGGGGTGGTGGATGGGTGATCCGAGTGAGGCGTGGGGTGAGAATGAGGGTGTGTGTTGTGGTGGGTGGTGGATCGGTGATCGGAGCGGGGCATGGGGTGAGAATGAGTGTGTGTGGGGTGTGTGTTGTGGTGGGTGGTGGATCGGTGATCGGAGCGGGGCGTCGGGTGAGAATGAGGGTGTCTGGGGTGTGTGTTGTTGTGAGGGTGGTGGATGGGTGATCGGACTGGGGTGAGAATGAGGGTGTGTGGGGTGTGTGTTGTGGTTGGGGTGGTGGATGGGTGATCAGAGCGGGGCATGGGGTGAGAATGAGGGTGTGTGGGGTGTGTGGGGTGGTGGATGGGTGACTGGGGGTGTGGGTGAAATGAGGTGTGTTGTGGTGGGGTGGTGGATGGGTGATCGGAGTGGGGCGTGGGGTGAGAATGAGTGTGTGTGGGGTGTGTTGTGGTGGGGTGGTGGATGGGTGATCAGAGTGGGGCTTAGGGTGAGAATGAGGTGGGTGTGTGGGTGGTGTTGTTGTGGTGGGGTGGTGGTGGGTGATCGGAGTGGGGCTTGGGGTGAGAATAGAGTGGGTGGTGGTGGGGTGTGGTGGTGGGGGTGGTGGATGGGTGGTCGGAGCGGGTGTGGTGTGAGAATGAGGGTGTGTGGGTGTGTGTTTTGTGGGGTGTGGATTGGGTGATCGGAGTGGGGTGTGGGGTGAGAATGAGGGTGTGTGGGTGTGTTGTGGTGGGGTGGTGGATGGGTGATCAGAGTGGGGCATGTGTGAGAATGAGTAGTGTGGGGTGTGTGTTGTGGTGGGGTGGGGTGGATGGGTGATGGGAATGGGGTGTTGGGTGAGAATGAGGGTGTGTGGGGTGTGTGTTGTTTGGGGGGTGGTGGATGGGTGATCGGAGCGGGGCGTGTTGTGAGAATGAGGGTGTCTGGGGTGTGTGTTGTGGTAGGGGTGGTGGATGGGTGATCGGAGCGGGACTTGGGGTGAGACTGAGGGTGTGTGGGGTGTGTTCTGTGGTGGATGGGTGATCAGAGCGGGGTGTGGGGTGAGAGGGTGTGTGGTGGTGTTTGGTTGTGTGGGGGTGTGGATGGGTGATCAGAGCGGGGTGTGGGGTGAGAATTAGGGTGTGTGGGATGTGTGCTGTGGTCGGGTTGTGGATGGGTGATCGGAGCGGGGTGTGGGGTGAGAATGAGGGTGTGTGTTGTGGTGGGGGTGGTGGATGGGTGATCGGAGTGGGGCGTTGGGATGAGAATGAGGGTGTGTGGGGTGTGTTGTGGTGGATGAGTAACCGGGGCGTGGGGTGAGAATAAGGGTGTGTGTGTTGTGGTGGGGTGGTGGATGGGTGATCGGAAGGAGGCGTGGGGTGAGAATGAGGGTGTGTTGGGTGTCTGTTGTGGTCGGGTTGTGGATTTGTGATCAGAACGGGGCGTGAGGTGAAAATGAGGGTGTGTGTTGTGGTCAGGGTGGTGGATGGGGGATCGGAGTGGGGCGTGGGGTGAAAATGAGGGTGTGCTTTTAGAATGAGTAACCCATGGAATATACCTTGCAGTTCCTAAGTTTAAAATAACTTTCTAAGTTTAAAATTTCCTCGGGTTTTAGCAATTTCATTAAAGCTGCATGATTTGATGAAAGCACACAGCTAAATTTGGTGTTATGTATCGAATTTAGATACCGGTGCACTCAGTAAATATGTATTGCAGTTTGCTGTTCATGTGCTCTGCTCGAAAATGCATAACAAAATCCTAATGTGTGCATTTTATTTTGCACACATTTATTAATTGTGGCATGTTTTTACATAGAACATCTCCAAATTAACCCTTTTAGAAAAAAGAAGTAACTCTAAATTCAAAATAAAGTAAATTATAATGAGAAACCTAATACATTCATGTAAAAAGAAAACCGGGAGAAACTCAAAATAATTGGATTATGTAACTTTGAGATGAAGGTGAATATTCATTTATAAATGAATACATGTTCAGACATTTAATTTCTAATTCTCTCAGTGGTCTGATAAAGTGACATATGTTACAGCCAGATGAGAATATGACTAGACGAGATGGCCGAATGAGTTGAGCGTCCGTCTCCTGTTTTGGTAGATTGTGGGATTCAAACCCATGGATTCGGACTCTGGTCGAGTCAAATCGATCACTTAATTAATTATACTTGTCGCTTCCTAGCCAGGCGATCTACATTATTTGGATAACTGGTTGACTCAGTGTCAGGATAATGTAACTGAGTGGGGATATCAGGTCATGGTGCTGGTGGCCGGGTCTCCCAGTATGGGCAGCACTATAAAGTCACCATGAGTGCCCACTGTCACAAGTCGGTACCCGTCCGTAGATGTTGCCAGGACGTAAAATTCCAACAATCAACCAACATGAGAATATGGTATGATTAGCCTTGTTGACTGTATGCCCTACAGCAACCCAGGGAACGGGAGGTCGATGATATGGGAACGAGGCTGTCTGTACTGGTCCCCCCCCCCCCCCCCCCCCCCCCCCACACACACACACGCACTTCCCCCCGACCCCTCTCCGCGACACAACCCCAACACCCGCCTCCGGCTTCTTGTGGTAACATTAAGGTTGGTTGCCATGTTAGTGTTTTACATCCTGGCAACATCTAAGGTAATATCAGGACGGGTACGAACTAGTGACAGTGCACACTCATGGCGACTTTATGGTACTGCCTCACAGGGAGATCAGGCCGCCAGCACCATGACACAATAAACAATGCAATAGCCCACTCAGTCACTTTATCCTGACACTGAGCTAACCAGTCCTTGCCCTATCCTAGCAGGGGTCGGTGTCATGATAATGTGACTGAGTGGGATATCAGCTCATGGTGCTGGCCACCTGGTCTCCCAGTGGGGCAGCACTATAAAGGCACCATGATGAATGCGCACTGTCACAAGTCAGTACCGTCCTTATAAGTTATATGACCTTAGATGTTGCCAGGACGTAAAACTCCCAACAACCAACCTGTCCACCTGACAAAGAGTCCAAGGCATTGGGGTTCGTTCCTAGAGGCATGCCGGCTCCAACTAAATCACGTGTGACCAATTGGAGTGCGCTGCCAGTCAATCCTCACTAGCTAGAACCAGTCCCTCCTCCAGGCCCACTCACTTCCGGTGGGCTAGGGGGCGCCACTTACCACTCTGTGAGCCACCGCCTTCTGCGATACATGATCACTTACCACCTCTTTGCTGTGACGTCCATGATTTCAAGGTTGCGGGATAGTGTAGCTCAAAGTCTAGCGCTGTACTCTTTTGCTTCACGCCAAATGCTTGGGGTGGGGTGGAAGGGGGGGGGGGTGGGGAGGCCAATGTGATGTCCAGCACAATGTTCGTGCAATCTCATTTTTTATTTATTAATGTGTAGGACCGCTTAAGGACAAGAAAGAGTAGATTGTGGATAATACAGTTTATTACCTGAGAATTACCGTACCTGGCTGGCCATAACCGCCAAATAAGTAACAACAATTTTTCTCTCTCGGTTAAGTTGAATTGGCACGCAGGCCGGGTGGCGTATCAGGAAGGCACCGGGCCGATCGAGCGCCGTGGTTATATACAGCTACCGGTGGCGCCATCTAGCGAGTAGCGGGCGCATAATGCTTAACTAACTGGACGGCGCGTGTGGCGCCGCCTAGCACAAATCGCCAGAATCAACGCGCTGCCGGCGCGTTCGAAACGCCAATAGATAGACCAGTTCACTTATATTATTCTGTCAACGCCCGCGGGTGCCTACACTAGTATATACGCATATATACCATCTATCAATTATAGCGAAATTTAACGATTTGTCAGTTACCAAATTAGAACACCTTGTAGTATAATTTCTGTATATATATAACAGTGAGTGGCGGTTACAGTGTGCAGGGGTGGTGGTACCACTATCGGAGCTGGGGTTTGGGAGGCTGGAGCAGTAGATGACTAGGATAGACTCCATCAGTCCATGGAGCTGAGTGAGTGATGAGGGAAAGGAGGGATTTTCTGGGTTATTATACTCGTATAATTCTTATAGAGCATATATACATATATATAGTAAAACCTCTCTAACCGACCACCTCCACAGATCGACCATTCCCCTATATCGCTCGCTTTATTTGGGTCCCAACAATACCATTGTAACCATATTCTAACTCGATAAACCTCCCACCTCCCTAAATGGACCACTTAAATTCGGTGCCAGGGTCCATCCATTTAGAGAAGCTTTACTGTATGTATATATATATGTGTATATATATATACACATATATACTTACTTTAACATTGATACTTATATATAATAATAACATTTCAGTGGTACAGTGATGGTAGATGGGGAGACAGCTGACGCGTGAACAGATGGGTGGCGCGCCCCCCCCCCCCCCCCCCCCCCCCACGGATTTGAGGTTAGCTAGGATGGAACAGTGGATGATTCCCATTAATGTTCCTCCAGTAGATGACTTCGGGATGAGGAGCAACTGGAATCTTCCAGCATTATTATACTCCTATAATGGCTTATACAGTGTATATATATATATATATATATATATATTGAAGTTAAAGTTCAAGCTCGACTGCATGATAATTTTACCAACATTAATTAACTATTCATCGATTGTCAATCCATACAACAATCAGTACATGGTTAAGATGTTAACTCCATTCTTGACATTTGAACTGTATTCTATATATCATATATATCATGACAATAATAGAGTTAACAATAGAATTGTGTATTGAACCTTTCTGGAGATATGGGCCTATAGTGAAGGATGGGGCTATAGGAGTACACCCACACTACTCCTGATTGTGAAAGCATACTACGTTTACAGCTTAGCTACAATTTCTCCCTAGGGACCAGCGTACAGTAGCCGCTCCCTGACTCAGTAGCTATCTCTAGTAGTAGTATCAGTGGGAAGTTTTCTTTCGTGTGTGTGAGTGTGTGTGTATCCGTGTGTGTGTGCGCGTGTGTTTGAACACACCAGTCGGGGAGATTGTAGTCGGTAAGAAAAGCAGCTGACGCCTTGTGTCTCGGATCATAGAGACCTGGCCTTGGTTTACGCTTGGTATTAGGAGGTGATCATATTGTGTTGACCTGTCGTTTTGATCCCTGCTGAGTGCTCTCTCCCCCCCCCCCCCCCATTCCCTCCTCTTTCTCTCTCTCTCCCTCTCTCTGCACAGCCCACACCACTCGTCGTGATTGAATGTCTAAAGCTTAATATAACACAGTAAAACCTCTCTAAATCGATGGACCATGGGACCCACTTTAAGTGGTCCATTTTGGGAGGTGGTCGGTTTACGCAGTTAGAATATCCTTACAATGGTATTGTTGGGACCCAAATAAAGTGATCGATATAGACGAGTGGTCGATCTGTGGAGGTGGTCGCTTAGAGAGGTTTTACTGTAGTGCATCTGTAAAATAGACGGCGACAACTTTCAAAGGAAACTATAACTTGCTGGCTGCCATCATTTAAGATGATTTTCGCATATTATCTTTGTAGTATGATTGGTAATATAAAGCAGACTACAAAGGCTACAAATCTAGGTCAACTGATCGTCTTTGCAATACTTTCCACGTTTGTAATGTGCCATACCTTAAAGTTGCATGGTCCGATGGTTTTGACTTTCAGTAATTATTCTGAGATAAATATATTAAATTGATTGTTATAATATATACCCTACTTTAGTTTGAAGTGACTTTTATTTTAAACATCTAACTTTTGAGATATTCGAAGCGCAATCATGCCAAATTCTTTTTGGCAAGCACGACAACACTCTGACACCATTGGCTTCAGCAGTAACATGTTCTATTAAATCGACTTAGTGTTCCCTTCTATGTGGCAACAAATGCTTAGTAAGTGCATCAGTATCTAAGTTAGATATGTAGAATCAAATCTAGATAATTGTTTTGGTTTTGAAAATGTAATGCTCCATCGGACTATGCAGCTTTAACAATAATCTCCTGAAATTGGACACCTGCCCCAAGTAAGTGTGCGGGTAGGTCCAGGGTCTTATTCTTAATTGGAAACTGGCCGGTTCGTCCTGCTACTGAGAGTCATGTCTTTAATTATTAGCTAATACTTGGGGTGGAATTACTGGTTCCAATATCTAATGGCTACTTATATCGGCACAGAGTTGGTGAATTGGGAGAGAATGCAAAAAGACAAGATGGCGGCCATATAATGCTGTCGATTTCACTTTTATAGTCCATTAAGCTACATGTTTTATAATATTTTTCAACTCAAAAGTAGTGGGTAAATATGAAGATGTATATATTTTGCTTCTTAAATTATGAAATTATGTGCTGAATTACTTTCTTTACCCTGCTTTTTGACAATTTTTCTAATGAGTTGTTGTACACCCCTACTCTGTGTAAGGGGTGAATCTTTGATCAAATATTTGGGTAATTGCCTATTTTTTACATACAGTGGGGTAGGTGACAAGAGTTGGGCTTGAATGCCAAGTGGGGCAAAGGAGGAGTGATTGAGTGTGTTTGGACGGTGGGGGGGGGGGGGGGGGGGGGAGGGCATAGGCCGCTCCTATGGACTCTTTATATAGTATGTTTCCTTTTCTATTTTTTTGGTACATTAGTTGTTTAAGCAGGGGAAATTTCAGTCGCAGACATCTGGGCCGCGTTCAGGGTCCGTCTCGGAGGCGCCTCGGAGATGGTCTTGACGTCATGCTAGTCTGAATGCATTTAGCTGTTGGCCGCCTCAAAAATGGCAGCCTCCATAGGCGGCGGCCATTTGCAATGGAACAGCTGCGTTGTGATTGGCTGAAACTACTGAATTTGGTGGCCAGTTTCGAGGCGCTTTTTGTCTCCTGTCTGAAAAGGGAGGCATCTCCGAGACGTCGCCGACACACACCCTGAACGCAAATAGGCCAAAAAGCATCGACGAGACGTCGCCGAGGCGCCTCCGAGACGGGCCCTGAACGCGGCCCAGGTCTTCCTCATTCCACTGCTCCTTGCCCTATTCTAATAATGCTGAGCATCTGGCTAGGAAGCGACAAGTATCAATTTTTAAATCATTGGTTTGACTCGACCAGGATTCGAACCCATGATCTACCAACACGGGACACGGATGCTCTAACTCATTCGGGCATCCCATCCTTACGTTGTTGCTTGTTCAGGTTTTGCGTCCAACAACATCTAAGGTCATATCAGAATGGGTACCAACTTGTTACAGTGCACACTAATTGATTCTTCATAGTGCTGCCCCACTGGGAGACCAGTTCACCAGCACCATGACCTGATATCCCACTCAGTCACATTATCCTGACACTGAGCCAACCAGTCCTTGCCCTATCCTAATAATGACGAGTGACTGGCTAGGAAGTGACAAATATCAATTTTTAAGTCATTAGTTTGATTCAACTAGGGTTTGAACCTTAAAATCCCACTATCTACCAAAATAGGAGACGGACGCTCAACTCATTCGGCCATCCTGTCTGGTAAGGGCGAATGAGTGAGTATGTGTGTGTCTGGGGGGTGGGGGGGGGGGGGGAGAAAGGGCATATGCCGCTGCTATGGACTTTTTATTTATATAGTCTGTTTCCTTATGTAGTTATCGGGCATGGTGCCCGAATCTGTAGAGCATGGGCCTCACATGCAGGAGATCGGGAGTTTGGTTCCCGGTCGAGTCAAACCAACGACTTATCAAATTGATACTTGTCGCTTCATAGCCTGGCACTCGGCAACAATAGGATAGGGCGAAGACTGCTTAGCTCAGTGTCAGGATAATGTGACTGAGTGGGATATCAGATCATGATCCCGGTGGCCTGATTTCCCAGTGGGGCAGCACTATTAAGACACCATGAGTGTGCACTATCACAAGTCATTGCCCATCCTGATATGACCATAGATGTTGCTAGGACGTTCAACTCCAACAACCAACCAACCTTATGTAGTCTGGGTCTCGCCTCTCTAACTGTACACACGTCCATTGAATCTCTAGAAGCTCAAGCACCTCCCCGGTGTTGGCTACGCGCAGCTCTGCGATGCCAGCTGCGGCCAATGGCGCTGCCAGCACTTCCGGTTCCGTCCTGGGCGTACAAAGCCCAGGCGTCTGGCCCCGCCAAGCCCCTGAGTGGCTGGGCGCGCATGGACAGTCTCCTATCGCCGGTCAATTACCTGGACACCATTTTGGCCAGACTCCGGGCCGAGGCCTATTCGCCAGGCTCGGATGGTCCCCCCTCCCCGCCTCCTGCCACCCCCACCCCCACTCCCACCCTGCCACACCCCCCACACATACAGAGAACGAGAATCTTTCGTAATTTTGGCGGATTTCCGGGTTTTTTTTCTTCCCTTCGTGGTCAAATGGGTCATTTTTGTTCATATGCTTAGAGTTGCATTGTCCGATGATTTTTGAGTTTCTGTCATTTTCTTAGATAAATATAGTAGGGTGATTGCTATAATCTACCTCACTTTAGTTTGAAGTAACTTTTATTTTAAATGACTAACTTTTTAGATATTTGAAGTGCAAATATGCTTAATTAATTTAGGTAAGCTAGCTATATATATATATATATATATATATATATATATATATATATATATATATATATATATATATAAATATATATATATATATATATATATATATATATATATATATATATATAGCCCTATATATATATAGTAAAACTTCTCTATTCCAACCACTCCACAGATGGACCACTCCCCTATATCGATCGCTTTATTTGGGTCCAAACAATACCATTTTAATGATATTCTAACTCTCTAAACGTCCCACCTCCCTAAATGGACCACTTAAAGTCGGTCCCATGGTCGCTTTAGAGAGGTTTTACTGTGTATATTTTTTACCTCGGGCTGTAGCCACCAGGGGCCGTATGCACCAATCGGAGTTAGGGCCTTAACCGCGGCTAAGGTATCCCCACAGGGGTAAAAGTGAAAATTTGGTATGCACCAATCGGAGTTAGGGCTAACCGCCGACCGTAGCCTCGGCTAAGTTAAACCACTTTCAAATCAGGTTTTATGCCTAGCCGGGGCGGTTAGTGTGCGTGTGAGGCTCTCAATCTATTAAATGCTATCATATTTAACAGAATTAGATACGCAATAAGTGAGATTTGAAGAAATTAACCCTAAATTCGAAGCAATATTAACGCTGCCGCCGTAACGGCGGCGATATTACTAGTTATATTTTCGAATCGACGAACGTAATGTAAACAAATCGCCGCAACCGCCGCATCGACGTCACGTTCCAAAATGGCGACGCCGGCAGTTTGTTTACTGTACGATCGTCGATTCGAAAATATAACTATTAATATCGCCGCCGTTACGGCGGCAGCGTTAATATTGCTTCGAATTTAGGGTTAAATTGATAAAATTTCACTTATTGCGTATCTAATTCTGTTAAATATGATAGCATTTAATATATTTGAGCCTAATATATGGGTACAAACGCAGAGGGAATTCCCAAATCTATAAATAAACTCACGGTTAGCTATCCGCAGCGGCTAAAACATTGGTGCATACCGATTCAGACACCTCTCCAACCCGCCGCTACCCCGAGGTACCTAACCGCGGCTACCGCCTTAGCTCCGGCTAAGCCTATCCCAGATTGGTGCATACGGCCCCAGGCTATCACAGCCCAGTGAGATACCGCATTTCCGGCATTAAGTCATTAGCATAAATCCAAGCAAAGCGAGCGCGCGCTGTATGGATCAAGGTAAGTTTTTGCCTATTTTCATGTCATTAAGAACTTTAATGACATAATTCTCTCGTATCATTATGATTGTTAAGGGACCAAGAAGTAAAAATAGTATTATTCTTGGTGATTACTGGTCATTTTCCTCCACTTTTAACGTTTTTGTGTTGAGCCATATATATATGTATATATATATACATATACATATATTCATATACATACATATATATATATATATATATATATATATATATATATATATATATGTATATATACATTGTGAGATGTAACGTTATTATATATAAGTTAACAACATCTGTATGAATATAATATTTACCGGTGTTTATGCGTCAACAAATTCCTATAAAATTCCCGTTTCTCACTCAGACCATCTTGTCAAAATAATGTCTCACTGCCTGTAATGCCAACTCGCTTTCCGATATCGGGTCCGCGGAAGGGTCAGACCCTTTGCCCTACGCCGGGGTCAAGGTCATTTGGTGTTTGGTGGCACCCATCTACCGCCTGCTATATACTACCCCAGGCCATATTGTTGGTCCAGAAGCCAATGTATGAGTTATTTGGATGGTTTCAATGAATGTTCATTTTGTATTTCGCTGGTCTCACTTAGCCTGTCGGCATGCCTATCGACCCCCGGCCGGGTTTCTCGGGCCTCAAACCCCATATCGGGGCAATAATTGCCGAGTACGCTCATGTACATACAAAGTAAGGCTTGTTTTATTTAACGACGCCTCTAGAGCACATTGATTGGCATTTAGACATATGCATGCATGTATTTCGGAATTGGTAGAGCGCGGGCCTCGCGTGCGGGAGGTCAGGAGTTCGGTTCCCAGTCGAGTCAAACCAGTGACTTATACAAGTGATACTTGTTTGCATCCAAGCCTGGCACTCGGCATTGGTAATATAATGCAAGGACTGGTTAGCTCAGTGTCAGGATAATGTGACTGATTGGGATATCAGGTCATGGTGCCAGCAGTCTGATTTCCCAGTGGGGCAGCAGTATGAAGTCGCCATGAGTGCGCACTGTCACAAGTCGGTATCGTCCTGATATGACCTTAGATGTTGCCAGGATGTAAAACTCCACCAACCAACCAACCAACTTCCACAGGAGAGGAGGGAGGAGTGTATGTGTGTGTGTGGGGGGGGGGGCGGACTTTAACACTTAGGTTGCTGATCCGACTCCTCACCGCTTCCAATTGACCCAGCATTGGTTCAAAAAGCGATCGAGCGGACCCAGGGGTACATAGCCATTGGTTTGCTTCTGTCCCATTTGCAGGTTGGGCTATTTTCCGTTCCAACCAGTGATCCACAACTGGTTCATCAAAGGCTGTGGTATGTTCTGTCCTGTCTGTGGGAAAATGCATATGAAAGACCCCTTGCCACTTATCGGAAAGAGTAGTGTATGTGGCAGCAGCAAGTTTCCTCAAAAGAAATGTCAGAATGACCATATGTTTGAAGTCCAATAGCCGATGATAAAAATCAATGCACTCTAGAGGCGTCGTTGAATAAAAACAAACTTTTCGGTTTGCTTCTGTTGTCTGGTGAGTTTGACTTCTGGTGTGAGATAATATTCTGACTCCTGTAATAAAGTGACTTCCCAGTCACTTTATTATTCACAATATTTAAAGCGACCTCCTCCTATAATATGGTGAATCACGTCCACCTAAATGTTTGAATTCTTTTCTAATGTGAATTGATTGTTACTTTTGGTTTAAAACATCATAAAGACATTTAAACACAACATTTTATTTCAAACAAACCGTCTTCTATAGTTTACAATGATAATATCATTGATATGAATAAATTAGGTGTTTTTTTTTTTTAAAATTTAGAAAGATGTAATGCTTTCCCCAGATTGTGATTTCATTGGATTACACAGCTTTAATTTTAAAGCATGTGAATGTATTCATGCCGCCACCTGTACGGTTTGTCCCACACCAGCGTGACGTCATCGACGTCAATCAATCCACCACCACACACACGCACATACAGTACACATATATATATATAAATATGTAGAAAAATATATATATATATATATATTACCTCGGTACTACACCTCTGGTTACTCATAGTCATAGCCCGGGGAGAAGGAAGCACATCCGGGTCCAGCAATTAGTATAATCAGCTCACAGCAACAGGATGTGTTGTGAGCAGCTCCGGCAGTTTTTCTACATTTACTACAAAACCAAACAGGTTAGTATATTTCAAACTCGACATGTTGGTTTCGATCGTAATTGACATGATTGATAGAACACTGTTTCCATTGTTCGGTTGTTAATTAAGCCACCCGTTGCCGAACGGAGAGATGTTTGGCAGGAGCCACTTACATCGTTAGGGATTCATTCCCTGGGTTTCATTAAGATTCCCCATTTGTGATTCTCGTTAAGGCGTACCTCCGAGTCGTATAGTATTTTCTTCAACTTGTTGGCGAAAAAAGCCACAGGAGGGAGAAGTTCATAGGTACTTAGAGTGTAGGAGGGCACCCCTACACTGGTCCCTACCCCTCATTTGGATCAGTTGGTTACTCATACCATCATTCTGTGACTGTCTGTTAGCCATACGCCTGCATTAAAAATTGATTTACCGCCATAAATACACACCTAGTATAATTATACTCTAATTATCAGTGTGGTATTCTGCCTAAGATACTGCCTAATCATTGTTCTTCTTTTTACTCACAGTCTCGGAGCCATGGCTACCAAGCGGAGAAAGGCAGAGGCAACTCACACACTCAGTGCGGATGAAGACGCCACACCGCCTGCGTGGGTACAAAGGTCGTCCTCGCCAGAACAAAGGGATTCTGAGTAGGCAGGGGGGGTATGATACCATCCCCTGCCCCGCTGATAGGGACCTAGATGAGCAGGTTGCCAGGCTTGTGCAACAGAAGATGGAAAAAATGTTTACCATATAGAGTGGGTATGTCAAATAAAAGGCAAACAAATGTTCCGCAAGACTCCGATGAGTCGGAATGGGAGGACTTTTCGGAAGATCAGGCCTCAACAGACAACGACTCAGACGAGGAGGTGGTTGTGTCTGCACGAAAGTGCAAACACAAAAAGCGAGACAATTCCTCAGGACATGAGTACACGAGAGCCCATAGAAAGAAGCCCCTCCTGAAGAAGACTAAGAAAAAGTCTAAGAAGAGGAGGAAACACAAGTCCTCCTCTTTGGACTCGTCGTCAGACTCATCGACGACAAGTTCAGACTCCGACACAAAGCACTCCGGCAAATACGCTAAATCATGTGGGAAAGAAACAAAAAAGTGTAAAGCGCTGAGATGCAAGAAAATACACATAGCAATGCTGATGAGGAAGACCACTTTAACGCCTCCAAACTGGCAGAGGTACCAATCAAGATGGCGGAGAAATTCACAGGAATTAAAGGAATTCCAGAATCCGCCATCAAAGAGATGGATCCTGAGGTTAAACTCAGTGAAGAGAAGAAAAAATTGGAGACGGCTCTCTACAGGATACACAAAGGGGTATTCTCGGCTCTTACAGCCATTGCGCCCATCGCAAACAGGATGATGGCACAGAACAAGTTCTCATCACTCTGTGATTATATGAATGGAGGAATTGCGTTACTAACAGGAACCAGCAACTTCCTCTCCTACAGATGGTTTGAGAACGTATTTAAAGCGGGCTGCATAGACCATAGAAAAGAGGTGGTGTGGTCCCAGAAGATTACGGACAATGATGGAAAGGAATAGACACTATTGCTAGCACCAAAACCCATTAAGGGCAAGCCGCTAGATAAGGGCAAGATTTTCGGCGGACAACTACAATACTTGTTTAAACATGTGGAGACCAGCTCCAAGTGTGGAAAACTCATGGAAACCGACAAAAAGAAATTGGCTGACGGCAACTCCAATCACTTCAAGAAGCTGAGGCAGGATTTTCGCAACCGAAGAACCAACTTCAGCTTCCAAGCCAGAGCAAGGGGCAAGAGGCAGTTGTTCGGCTGGAACACCGGGAACAGGCCCTTCAAAAGGGAGTTCAATGCTCAGAAGCCGTTCCCCTGCCCAGGGAACAAATAGAAGTGGTGACGCAAACAATAGAAACCGTAACAGTAACTAATACCTTTCAAGCCGGTAACCTCAATAGCTGTCTTTCAGAATGGAATAAAGTTACAGATAACTTAACTATCCTTAGCCTAGCAGAAGGGTTAAGGATTCTGTTAGTAGAAGAACCTATTCAAAATAGAATACCATTTCCATATCGGTTTCACGGTTCAGAACGTGAAGCATTAAACAATCAAGTCCTTAAGTTTTGCGAAAAGGGCATTATAGAACCAGCACTACATGGGGAATTAATTCATCTTGAATATTTTCTTAAGACTGAAACCAAACGGGGATGTTAGACTTACTTTAGACCTAACTCTATTTAACAAATATGTAGAATACAAACATTTAAAAATGTTTTTGTTAGAAACAGCGAGAGACTTAGTCACAGAAGGTGCTTGGCTAGTCAGTGTTGACCTTAAAGATGCATACTACACAGTGCCCATCTATAAACATGATAGAAAGTATTTAAGATTCTGTTTGAACAGTGAACTTTATGAGTTCACGTGTATGCCGAATGGACTGGCCTGCTGTCCACGCACATTCACAAGGTTACTCAAATCAAATCCTATATCAAATCATTAGAGATAGATAAAAACTTGGCACTGGCTCACACTAAAGGATATAATTTGGTGGCTTTCACACATAAACAACTCACCAAATCCAATTAGGATGGGAGAGCCTAGCACTACGGTCACAACAGACGCTTCCTTAGAATGCTGGGGGGCACATAGAGACCAACAGACAATAGGTGGCCATTGGATGGAAGATGAAATCTCCGACCACATTAATGTATTAGAGCTTAGAGCCATTTATCTAGGACTCCGCAGTCTGATTCGCATCCCTAAAAATCATGTAAGAATCAACACTGGATGCTATGCATCTCACTCAATGCATGGAGCCATGGTCTCCAAGGCAAGACAATTAAGAATCTCAGTTAAGAGAATTCTTGCACATGCGGGGTGGAAGACGGCAGGATCGTTTGCAAAACATTACAACAAACGATTGCAAAAGTCAAGTGGCATGGCGACATGTCTACTCACAAACTAGAAAGCAGGTGAGAAACAACATTAAATTATGTACTCATATATACATAGTATGGTTACAACCTAAAAGGATAAAAGGATAAAAAATGAGATTACGTCAAATTCTCCCTGGGCTACGAGTAGCCAGAGGCGTAGTACCGAGGTAAAATAGTATAGTTATACAAATCTTAGCTGAGTACAGATGATGGATACCTGGTGTTTTCCCGAGGTACTAGCCTCGGATAGTCGTGGGTCAGGGCCCAACCACCCTACCCTACCCACCCACCCTACCCACCCTACCACGACAATCAGGTTTCGCTAGAACCGAATCGAAAGTATCCCTATAGAGTTAAATAATTTTTTATCCTAAAAAGTATGTAAAAGATTGCTGGACCCGGATGTGCTTCCTTCTCCCTGACCCACAACTATCCGAGGCTAGCATCTCGGGAAAACACCAGTTATCCATCATCTGTACCCGGGTAAGATGTGCATAACTGTATTATATATTCATATATATATATTTTCTGCTAGACATTGATAGTCTTGTGTCTCCCCTTGTTTAAAAAAAATCAATTTCCGTAGTTGTATAGCTAGCTATCTACTGCATGCATTCTCCCACATCCCCGAAACCTCTGTGAGCTTGTTAGTTCTACTATCGGATAGTTGTTTGGTTACCAATAGTTACTTTCTCTGACTGTCTTCACCTTGCTGTGTTAGTGGTCATTACCTATATACTTATAAAAATATATATAAGCCCATGTATGTATAGACACGCGTACAGCCAAACAATCACTATGCAACAATCCACCTTTACTATAGTCAAACGCTGGGTTAAAAAAAAAGATCGGTGATTAGTTAGTACCGTGTACACTGGTTGAGTGAAACACTGCATGACGGGAACACATCTGCTCGTTGCGTGTCACGTGACGAGAAGGCCCGCTTGCGAGGCCGGAAAAATGGCGGAAACGGCTGTGACGAGGCGATCCGTCATCGGTCGTCTGCGCCGCCTCTCGGTGGTTTGTTTGTTTTTGGGGAGTTTTCAGTCGCATTGGTGTGCTGAAGGCTGCAACTCTGCAGCACTGAATGGGCACCGCTGAAAGCAGTCCCATGTGGTCGGGAGTTGGCTTCCGATGGGTAGTGATCAGACTAATGGGGGGGAGGGGGCGGGGGAGGGAGGGGCAAGAGGGAGGAAGGAAAAAGGCAGCCTAAGAGCCCAACAACAGTCCTCTGAGAGGGCTGGGGAAGCTGTCTGGTTGGTGTGGTTCTACGGCCCAGTAAGACCCTAGGTCATAGCAGGATGTGCACTGACTTGTGACAGCGTGCACTCATGGTGACTTTATAGTGCTGCCCAACTAGGAAATCAGGTCGCCGGCACCATGACCTGGGCCCGTATGCATGGGGCGGTGTTAGCGAGCCAAAACTGGGTTTGGACGGGATTTCTAGTTTAGCGGCGAAAAATTGCTATGCATGGAGGAGTGTTATGGAACCACCACGAGTTTAAGGTGGGGTACACTAACACCACTCCATAGCAGGTTTAAGGCCGGTGTTAGGTACCAATTAGGCCAAAATCTATTCAATGCGATCATATTTAACAGAATAACATAATCAAAAAGTGAAATTTGCTCAAATTAACCCCAAAATCGAACTGATATTAACACCCCCGCTACATCGGCGGCGATATTCATACTGTCGAATGCAAACAAAACAAATCGCCTCCACCGCCGCATCGGCGGCGATATATTAGACCCAAATCTATTCAATGCTATCATATTTGACAGAATAAGATACTCAAAAAGTGAAATTTGGTCAAATTACCCCCAAAATCGAAGCGATATTAACGCCGCCACTACATCGGCGGCGATATATATATTGTCAAATTGAATGTACACAAAACAAATCGCCGCGCCATCGCATCGGCAGCGATATCGTGAAATAGCGGTGGTCAACGGCAACAGACTCAGAGGGATACCCCAAATCTATAAATAACTGCTAGGTTAGCTAACGCCACCACGCTTTGGCACTGTACATACCCCATGACCCATTTCGGAACACCGGTGTTAGCTAACCCGGCGGCCGCCCTTAACACCGGAGCCGATAAAAACTTGTTCATGCATACGGCCCCTGATGTCCCACACAGTCACATTATCCTGACACTGTGCACCCAGTCCCTGTCCTGATCTCATAACGCCAAGCGCCGAGCAGCAACAGGTACCTATTTTATAAGTCATTGGTTTGACTCGACCAGGATCCAAACTTCAGTCCCTCCAGATTCACCAGTATGCACAGTAAGTCTGGCCAAGGCCAGAGGAAGAAGTGAAGTGAGGATTGGAATAGTTAGGCAGTGGGTGGGGTTACCTGTTAGTTGTTAGTTAAAATTAGTGGTTAGTTGGTAGTGGTGTCAAGTCAGCTATGGCTATGAGGTGGGGCCTGCTAGTCCTCGGTGTCATGGTCTGGGCGACCGACAGTGTTGAATATGCACCACGTGATGTGTGTATGTGTGAGTGTGTGTGGGTGTGGGTGTGTGGGGGCTGGTGTGTGTGTATGTGTGTGTGGGTGTGTGTATGTGTGAGTGGGTTTGTGCGTGAGGGGTGTCGGAGGGGTGTGTGTGTGTGTGTGTGGCTGCGTTTAGGTGTGCGTGTGTGTGAGTGTGTGTGCGTGTGTATGTAGGTGGGGTGGGGGTGGGATGTCGTGTGAGTGTGTGTGGGTGGCTGCCTTCAGCTCGGGTCAGTTCTAATGACGCCTCTAGCTGTCGGTTCGTTGGTTGTTGGAGTTTTGCGTCCTGGCAACATCTAAGGTCATATCAGGACGGGATATAGCTGTCACAGAGATGCTATAGTCAGCAGAACCACATGACATTGTGAGTCAAGGTGCTGCAGCGGCGTGTTGTCCTCCATAGAACTACGTCTACATTGTCCTCAAGCTGTTTCCATGACCCCACACCCCATTTTGTTTTTTTGTTTTTATTCTTATTGTTTTCACTCCTGTTCTTCTTCTCTTTCTCCTCCTTATCCCTTTCCTCCTCGTCCTCGTCCTCCTTCTCTTCCTCACCCTTCTGCCTTTCCTCTTCTCCGTGCTCGTGCTCGTCGTCCTCGTCCTCTTCCTCATCGTCCTCCCCGTTGTCCTCTTCTACATTTCCTTACTTCCTCATCCTTCTGCTTTTTCTCCTTTCTGTGCTCGTCCTCCCCGTCGCCCTCTTCTTCTTTTCCTTACTTCCTCATCCTTACTTCCTCATCCTTCTGCTTTTCGTCCTCTCTGTCCTCGTCCTCCCGTCATCTGCTTCTTCCTTTCCTGACTTCCTCATCCTTACTTCCTCAGCCTTCTGCTTTTCCTCCTCTCTGTCCTCGTCCTCCGCGTCGTCCTCGTCTTCCTCTCCTTACTTCCTCATCCTTACTTCCTCATCCTTCTGGTTTTCCTCCTCTCTGTCCTCGACGTTCTCATCCTCCTCATTCTGCTTGCATGTCTCGTCCTCGGTCCCGTTCTTGTAATGTTTTTCCTCCTTGTCGTCCTCCTCTTCCTTCTCCTCCTCTCTCATTTTCTCCCCCTCTTCCCCTTCTCCATCCTCATTATCCTCCCTCTTTTTCTTTTTCTTCTATTTCTTTCTTGTTTCTTCTTCCCCTTCTTCTTCTTCATCCTCATCCTTATCATTTCACTCTTCTTCTGATTGTTCTTCTTTTTCTTTCTCCTTTATTCTTCTTCTTCATCCTCATCGTCATACTCATCATTTCACTCTTCTTCTTCTTCTTCTTCTTCTTCTTGCTGCATCGAAGGAATATTAAACCAATTTAATATAATCCATCACTGCTGCAAATCGTGCAAGCCTATTATGTCCACCATTTCGGTGCGCACATCAACATTAATTACCACGTTTTCACTTCAAATATCTCAAAGGTTATCCATTTGAGATAAAGGTTACTCAAATCTAAAAGTAAGGTATGTGACAACAATCAATATAGTATATATATCTATTTTTTAAAGTATGGCAGAACCTCACAACGATCAGATTATGCAACTTTATCATTGGTTTTCCTGGTAAATGAAATATCAGCATTATAGAACCTTTTTTTTTTTCCAGGCTGTAAATCAATATTATATATAATTGAAACAACGTAAAACCGACAGACTTTAATATTGGGATTTATTACTATCTTCTTTGACCGTTACATATCAAAGTTGCACGTCATGATTTCAAGGCTTACAGAACTTGAGACCTCCGAGAATAACAATATGGGTGGGTGTTTTTCCTTTAAACAAAAGGCGTAGTAGTAGATGTTGAATGAACCGCAGTCGAGGTCAAAGTGATTCACAAGGCGGATAGTTCGTTATCGTACAATTTCTACGCTAGGTGGGAGTGTGGCGGCCCAGCGGCCGGGTTTAGTCCATAAATAGCACAAGTGATGCTTTGTATCCATTCGAAATGAGACGTCGGTCAGATGCATTCAATTACCCATGTTCTCGTAACATGCACAATTTCAATTTATTGTGCAGCACCTTTCACTGGCTCGTCATAGTAACGGCTATAATTGGCTGGTTTTTGGAGGTTTACGTCCTGCAAAATTTAAGGTCATATCAGGACGGGTACCGACTTGTGACAGTACACACTCATGGCGACTTTATAATGCTGCCCCACTGGGAGACGAACGCTGAACTTTAATTGAGTCCCAAAAATACCATTGTAACCATGTTTTAACTCCCTAAGCCGACCACCTCCATAAATGGACCACTTAAAGTCGGTTCCAAGGTCGGTCGATTTAGAGAGGTTTTACTGTATTTGTATTTGTTACCACATTCAATGCTTATATAATATAACGCAATGTGCAATCACATATTGCAGATCCAGTTGCGTGACTATAACTACTAACATGTGTTCCGTTGGCAGGAGGGGGGGAATTTTCTTTATTTCATGTTTTATATTTTATAATTTTTTTATTCTTCGGCCAATTTAAAAACAAACCCCGCAGTGCTTATCAATATCAATGTAGAAAGAAATAATGGATTGAAATAAAAAGATTCAACTCATCTGATAGAATTAGATGCCTTTTCCGGAACAGCCACATCTATATATAACCCTTCTATGTAGCAACAAATACTTGATAAATATACCAGTTTATCAGTTCGATATGTAGGTCCATTTCTAGATGAAGTGTTTTGCTTTAGAACATTTCATACTTTTATCGGACTGTGCAGCTTTAACTAGGATATGTTGTCACCAGCAAATTTTGAAATTCATGAAACCGATGAGTTTTGAGGGTTCATGAGAAAGTATTGAGTATAATACCACTTACCAGTATCTCAATCAATCAATAGTTCCGTCCTCTAGTCGAGGGTTGGATGCAATGGTTCTCCACTTGTCCTGATGGTGTGCTGTTCTGATAGACTGTGAATAGTTCAAGCCTGTCCACTGTGAAATATTTGTAAACCATGATGTTCTTGGTCTCCCTCTCCCTCTGCTGCCATTCACCTTCCCTTCCAACAATGTACGGTATATTGAACTCTGACGAATGATGTGGCCAAAATAAATAAGTTTCTTTGTCTGTATAGTGGCAAACAAGCTTTTCTTATTTTTAATTTTTCTGAGAACTTCTTTGTTGGTGATCTTCTTTGTCCATGATATTTTCATCATCCTTCGATAAGTCCACATCTCAAATGCTGGTTTGTACATTTTCTTAGAGATTGTCCATACATTAGAGTAGACCACACATAGCACTGAAGAATACGCTTCCTTGTTTGTATTAATATCTTATATAGCTTATATCTTTGTATTAATATCTTATACCAGTATCTAACCCTGGTTAATTACCCAGGTTCAAATCTTATAAATGGTTTCCTCGTGACAAAATTTTGCTTCCATCGGATTACATAACTTATAGTACATTTCTGGTATGTTTCCCTTCTTAAAGCTGCATAGTCCGATGAAAAAGTCAACATTTCAAAATTGAAACCGTGATCTAGATTTGATTCTACATATCTATGTTAGATGCTGATGCATGTATTGCACATTTGTCGCCATATAGAAAGGGACACTGAGGTAATTTAATCGAACCTGTTACTGTAAAGCCTATGGTGTCAAGAGTTTTGGACGCACTTGCCAACATTAATTTAGTACATTTGCACTTCCAATATCGTAAAAGTTAGCTATCTAAAATAAAAGTTAATTCAAACTAAAATAAGGTAGATTGTAACAACCAACTTAATATATTTATCTGGTGTTCTCTGTGGCGGAGTGGTGAGAGTGTCTGACTTTTTTTCCAGGTCAGACTCCTAAATTGTGTTCCACATGAGTGGGATGAAAACATTAATAAACTTAAAGAATTTGGACCATCTGTGGGAAAACCACCACAGACTCATGCGGGAGGTCGGCGGGACCAAGTGATCCTTAGCCGCTGCCGTATTGGCCACTCGTGGCTTACACATGCTTTTCTGCTCAAGGGGGAACCTCCCCCTGAATGTATTGGGTGTCAGTCCCCGCTGACCCTCAAACACATTTTACTAAGTTGCGTTGATTTTTTTTGCCCTGCGACAACAATTCCACACTGCAGACAGTATGCATGACCTTTTTACTAAAGTAAAACAAGAAAACATTTTAGCCTTTTTGAGGGCAGCTGGACTGTAGCACCTCATATAGTTTACTAAATAAATTCTATCAATTTATTAATAAAACTTTTCTTTTTCTATGGGAATTTGTTTCCCTTGACCACAAATATATGATTGTGAGCTTTCTAATTTAATGAGTGTCTATTGGCACATAATTGATTGTCTGCTTTTACATGTAAAAGCGATGGTTTGAACAAAAAACTAACATTTCTCGCCGTGAATATGGCCTATGCTGCCGACACGGCGTAAAGCAACCACCAATCAATCAATCAACCTAATCTGAAGGTTGCTGGTTTGATTCCCCGTGCCCCCCCCCACCTCTGCCAATTAGGATTCCCACCACATTGTATAACTTACAGTGTCATTAAAGGCCAGTTGAGCTCATACCATGTTGATGTGGTGTGGGAGGTTAAAAATCCCTTGAGTCGGTAAAAGTGTAGGCGAGGGCTTTCTATCGACAAACTGTCTAATCAGCTAATGTTGAAAACAAGTCTATTCAGACTTATCCATAATAGGCAGTATACATCTTCAAGAAGAACTATATCTTACGAAATGATCCAACTTAAAATCATCGGACTGTGCAACTTTAAGTTTAAGGTATAACGAATTACAATCGTTTCAGCGGAACTGCAGCAACCAGTAAATGTGGATATATTAGAGCTCATAATTTCAGAAGTGATGTAAGAGTGTTAATTATACTTAAACTTCACCCGGCTCGGGTGATATAGACCCTAACAGCAACACTCCATCCTCTTAGCTCCTCACCGTCCACAATAAAGTAATGATTAAAAACGGCATGTTCGTGGCAGTTTGATCAATCTGTCTGCATCTAAGTACTGTCTATATATATATATATATATATATATATAATATATATATAAATAAATCCTCATCGTGGGAATGCATTAAACTCTCTCCGAGGAGTAGTATAGTTGGCACCATCTCATTAAGTAGAAATGATTGCTCATTGTGGTTAGAACACTTACTGGAGTCGCTTCATGAGTAAGTACCGGAAAAGATATTATTTGAAGGTGTGTATATGTGTATATATATATGTGTACGTATATATGTGTACGTATATATATATATATATATATATATATAAATATATATATATATATATATATCAACTATTCTGCCCGAGACTGGCAGGGCTGCTCTCCAGACTACATGGCCGGGAGAGGAGAGAAAACGGAATATACTCAGAAGAGTCTCGGGCAGAAGGTTGGTAGGTAATGAAATAGAACAATAATAATAATAAATCCCTTCCGCGCCTTTATACTCGCATAATGCTTATACATCACATATGCGAATGTATGTACATATGTAAATATGCATGTACATTTTTTTTTTAAACTACGACAAGTTCACACTCCGCGGGTGAGACGGGTAGTGGGACTCAGACCACGGCACTCCATAGATATAGCCTGACCGTAGCGCCCAATCCCCCCTGGCGGCGATTCGAATTCGCGGCCAACTAGGTGTAATATGTTGAGAACTCGGCTGTCTGAGCCCCAGCATACCACTTACTCTTTCCAGGTGCGTTCTGACATCTGTATGTCAGTTCATACCTGATGCCCCTCTCCAACAAACTCATGAGAAAGAAAGGGAAGACAAGTCATGCAAGATTGACAGTGAAGAAGTTGTGCTTTATTGGCATCAACTCCTGTTCACCTACTAGCGACCTATCACCCTGACTCCTTACCTACTGTCCACACAGATCCTCATTACTCTCGTTAGTATGTACAGGAATCACAGCTCAGTGCCTTTTGAATAGCTGCTGCTAGTTTGTATAGAGAAAGTGGAGCCTCAGACTGGGTCCCTGGACAAGAGTGTCTCCTGCTAGAGTGTCTAGCACAGAGTCTATCTCAAGAGTGAAGAGTAGTGCCTGTAGCATCATATATATCAGAGTGAGCTCTGTGTGTCAGGTGGTGCAAGGGGGTGCAGGTGACTGGGCCTCCCACAGCCAGCCAATCAGACAGCCTCTACAGCCCGGGAGCGATGCCCTAATAGGGGCAGCTGTCACTCAACCCCAGCTGCAGGTGGTGTCCATAATGTATGCAGTATGGCTGGGTGTGCTTGCCCATCGGCCCTGTGGTAACAGGTAGTTGCAGACAGTTACAATAAATATATATTAAAAATGTCCTTCCCCTCCACTTGCACTCTTACTGGTGTATAGAGGGAACATTTCACCAAACATTAACTGTCTCTTTACATAGGAACATCTCGTCATAATCTCAGGCACCATGGGTTATCATATTTTCCACATAGTCTCATATGTCACACAGCAAGTGGGGCACCCGTTGCTTCTCTGTTACATAACCTTGGTCCCCAATCCATTGTCCGAGAATAGTAATGGTCTCTGCCAATATATAATTCCGAACCGAAAATCCGTATATTTTTACATAAGGTTACCTGGCCATACGGCAGGATACGCCACCGTGCTGTGCCTACACCTGCATATACATAGTATACACGTCGTATATATGTATATGTATATAAATCTATATATACATATATATATATATATATATCTAGTGTCTATACTATTTATGTATAGGTATTTGTGCATATATAAGGCATGTGTATATGTGTAAATATGTATATATATATGTATATACCTATATATTCATATGTATGTGTATATAAATTATGCATATACTTCTATGTCGGTACCCGTCCTGATATGACCATAGATGTTGCCAGGGCATAAAACTCCAACAACCAACCAACCAATATTGCAATATAAAAAATCACCACCACCACCCCCAAAAAAAACCACAAAAAGAAAACAAAGCAACCTAACAATTATCCGATTGAGACGTAACTACTCTTTTCACTGTGTATCAAACACCTGGTTTTATGTACATTTGACAAGAACTCCTCAAGATCCTTGTATACTAAATGTTGGCAGTAATCATTACCGTCTGAAAACCTATACCATTAATAACTCAGGAGCCAGTGCAACCTTTCTTTATATTTTTAATAGTTTTTTTTCTTCTGTTCATCCGAATCACCATCTGCCAATTCACAAAACTCGCTCAAATTTCAAAAGGAAAACATCCGTCTTCATTCCTAATATTTGAAAAGCAATGTCAGGGAAAGAAACACAAAAAAAGCCACTCCAGAATCAGACACTGGTAATTTCACGCTAAATTAACCTGATCCAATTGGGGCTTATTTCATGTCATGGGATTTTTTAATATATTTCTTTTATGCGCTGATTCTGCTTGGCGAATTTCTCGGCGAGTAAGAGAGATTGTTCCTAGACGGGATGGCCAAAATGAGTTGAGCGTCCGTCTTCCGTTTTGGTAGATGGTGGGATTCGAGTCAAACCAATGACTTAAAAATGAATACTTGTCGCTTCCCAGCCAGGCGCCCAGCATTTATACCATAGGGCAAGGACTGGTTAGCTCGGTGTCAAGATAATGCGACTGAGTGGGATATTAGGTCATAAGAACATAGTGCTGGTGGCTTGGTCTCCCAGTTGGGCGGCACTATAAAGTTGCCATGAGTGTGCACCGTCTCAAGTCGGTACCCGTCCTGATAAGTGATATGACCTTAGATGTTGCCAGGAAGTAAAACTCAAACAACCAACCAACCGACCTGGATAGAGAGAGAGAAAGAGAGAGAGAACGAGGGAGAGAACGAGAGAGAGAGAACGCATTGCCGGCAGTCCTGCTGCTACTACTGCTGGCTGAACTGGCCCCCTGAGTGTATAATCCATCCTGCACTGCCCCTTATCGGTAAATGTCACGTGGCTTCCGTCTGTGTTACTGTTTGCTGCTGTTTGCCCTGCTTGCACACCCCTGTGATGCCATTCCTTCAACCTAATAGTGATCCCCTCACTATTACTGAGTTCCTCTCCAGCAGCTTAGTTGCCAACCAGCCCAGTACATAGACTCCCCAGTACAGTGAGATCAGGAGCTAAGCTGTCCAGTACAGTGAGGCCAATACATACATTATCTAAGTCCAGCATAGTCCAGTACATAGATCTCCCAAGATAGTGAGTCCAGTTGCTAGGCTGTCCAGTGCAATGATCCCAATACATAGATTATCTAAGTCCAGCATAGTCCAGTACATAGACCTCCCAGTATAGTGAGTCTGGTAGCTAAGCTGTCCAGTGCAGTGAGGCCAGTATATAAATTATCTAAGTCCAGCGTAGTCCAGTACCTAGACCTCCCAGTATAGTGAATCTAGTAGCTAGGCTGACCAGTGCTGTGAGGCCAATAGATAGGTTCCCTAATCCAACAAGTCTAGTAGCTAGGCTGCCCAGTGCAGTGACACCAGTAGATATGCTGTCTAAGTCCAGTGTAGTCCAGTAGATAAACTGTCCAGTACAGTGAGTCCAGTACCTACACTGGCCAGTGCAATGAATCCAGTGCATATGCTGTCCAGTCCAGCTAGACCAGTACCTAGACTTCCCAGTGCAATTAGTCCAATACCTAGGTTCTATCCAATCTTGTCAGCCCAGCTCAGCCCAACAAGGCACAGTATGTTGTAGCCTGGCCCAGCCCAGTCAGGTCCAATTCAACCCAGTCTAAGCTATCATTATCTAGCTCCGTCCAGTTCACTGAGGTTCAGCACAACTCACAGGTCAGGCAAGTCCAATGCAGTCCAGTCCATTTAAATCCAGCCGTACAGACTAGTCCAATAGTCCTTTTCAACGTAGCTCAGCAGAGTCCGGTGTAGCCAATCCCAGTCTAGCCAAACACAGCCCAACAAATCCCAGTCCAACCAAACACAGTCCAACCAAACACAGTCCAGCCAAACACAGTCAAACTAAACACAGTCCAACTAAACACAGTCCATCCAAACACAGTCCATCCAAACACAGTCCAACTAAACACAGTCCATCCAAACACAGTCCATCCAAACACAGTCCAACTAAACACAGTCCAACTAAACACAGTCCAACCAAACACAGTCCATCCAAATACAGTCAAACCAAACACAGTCCAACTAAACACAGTCCATCCAAATACAGTCAAACCAAACACAGTCCATCCAAATACAGTCAAACCAAATACAGTCAAACCAAACACAGTCAAACCAAACACAGTAGTTCAGTTCAATGTAGTCCAGTCTGGTGTAATATAGTCCAGTGTAGGCCAGGGTGATGTAGTCCAATCGAATGTAGCCCAGTGCCGTCCAGTTCAGTGTAGACCAGTCCAGTACAGCCCAGTCCAATATAGCGCAGGTTGAACCTAGTCCAATGTAGCCCAGTCTTGTGTAATCCAATCCAATGTAGCCCAGTTTGGTGTAACCCAGTCTAATATAACCGAGTCCATTGTAGCCCAGTCTGATGTAATCCAATCCAATGTAACCCAGTTTGGTGTACCCCAGTTTAATATAACCCAGTCCAATGTAGCCCAGTCCAATATGTCCCAGTCTGGTTAACCTAGTCCAATGTAACCCATTCTGATATAATCCAGTCCAGTATAACCCAGTCCAATGTTGCCCAGTCTGGTATAACCCAGTCCAATGTAGCCCAGTCCAGTGTAGCCCAGTACAATTTATTCCAGCGGAGTACAACCCGCCTCTCAGCCGGCCACATCAAGCCATCTTCCCCACCAGTCCCCACTCCCCCCATCCCCGCCCCCACCCACACCCGCAGCTCCCCTCCCCCCATCCTATCCCCACCTTCCCAACCCCGTCCCCAGCTTCGCCCCCTCCGTCCCCCCCCCCCATCCCCACTCCCCCTGCCCCAACCTCTCCCACCCCCGCCCCCAGATCCCCCCACCCTATCCCCCCCCCCCACACCCCAACTGCTCTCACCCCCGCCCCCATCAGGCCCGCTGCGTTGCGTCCGCAGTATGAGATTGCTCTCCGGCTGGCCCGCTCAGGTTCCCGTTCCCCACACTACGCCGCGGACAGAGCTAAGAAAAACAATGGATCCAGGTTGCAAGATGGGCTAAATGTCAGGAGGTGTGTGTGTCGGAAGGGGGCGGAGGGGGGGGGGGGCGAGGGGGGCTAGAAGCTGCGCTTTAACACTTAGAACAACAGCTGGTTCTGCTGCGAGTGGAGCTACCATTTACTGGTCTATCTATATCTTGGGGGAATCATGTTTACCGAATGCACGAGACCAATACGTCAGATAAATCCCTAATTAATAAGGATTTTATGAAGTAATTCTGATACATCCTAACCCTGTTCACATGCACTGAAACATTCAAATTGAATTAATATGATTTTCATTCATAGTTATACCCGGCAATTAAAAAGTATACTGAAATATATGTACCAAGTCCCACCTGTGAATGTGCCTAAATGCATGGAACTGATGCCTATACCACCGCCTCGTTTTCATAATATGATTATGAGTGCTGAGGGGTCGTCAAAATTTGTCAACTGTTTTCAAGGTAGTACACCGGGCGCGGTTGCCGAATCGGTAGAGCACAGGCCTCGCGTGTGGAAGATCGGGAGTTCGCGAGTTTGGTTCCCGGTCGAGTCAAACCAATGACTTAAAAATTGATACTTGTCGCATCCTAGCCTGGTGCTCACCATTATTAGGATAGGGTAAGGGCTGGTTAGCTCGGTGTCATCGGGTCATGGTGCCGGCGGCCTGATTTCCCAATGGGGCAGCACTATAACATCGCCATGAGTGTGTACTGTCACAAGTCGGTACCCGCCCTGATATGACCTTAGATGTTGCTAGGATGTAAAACAACAACACACAAACAAACAATCAAGGTAATACAGAGAGTAACATTAATTTGGCATGTTTACACTTCAAATATCGCATAAGTTAGTCATTTTAAAGCAAAGTTGGTTCAAATTAAAGTAAGATAGATTATAACTTAATATTTTTATCTCAGAAAATGACAAACTGAAAACCATCGGGACATGCAACTTTAAACAAGCATTTTCAATGATTTCTCATTCCCCCTCCCCCCCCCCCCTGGTTAGTTAGTATTGCCAAGGAATCGCGGAGAATTTACCAGTAGGGAGAATTCCGCTTTCTTTGGAGGGAAAAAGGGGTGAGTGGGGTGCGGTTGGGGGGTTGGGGGGTGCAGTAGCGACTCTCATCCCTCAATGATTGTAAAGGGTTAAAGGTTAAAGTTTCATAGTCCAATGCTTTTGAGTTTCCGTCATTTTCTGAGATAAATATATTAAGCTAATTACTATAACCTACCTTACTTTAGTTTGAAGTAAGTTGTATTTTAAATTACTAACTTTGGAGATGTTTGAAGTAGGCTGACAAACATGGCAAATTAATTTTGGCAAGCACGCCAAAACTCTGACACCATAGGCTTCTTCTGCAGTAACAGGTTCTCTTAAATTGCATCAGTATTCCCTTAAATGTGGTGACAAATGTTTACTAAGCACACCAGTATCTAAGTTAGATATGCACAATCAAATCTAGATAAATGTTTCGGTTTTGAAAATTTGATATTTTCATCGGACTATGCAGCTTTAAATATAACCAGCCCCAACGCACTGCCCTCATAGAGAACTCGACCACAAACCCCCCTCTCTTACCAGACAACCTTCTCCACCCAACCCCAACCACCCGATCCATTTTTCTCCACGGCGCACTGGCAAAGTATACAGCCAGGCCTGATGCTCTGCTGTTCAACTAAAAGATACATGACGTCGTCCATAGTGGCTTTCCATTAAATTAGTGCAGATTTACATACACTTTGCATCCGCAGCGACCCGTGCCTCAGAGACTGACATAGTTGTATTGATGGATGGCCCATAACCCCCCCCCCCCCACACAACACAAACACTCTCCACTTCTCCCTCCCCCCCCCCCCCCCACATACACCCACACGCTCCGATATTCCACGCACATCCGTCTCACTGCCAACCGAAGCTAACGTGTTAAATAGTTGTGGATATATGCATGGTTTGGTTACCGACCCACTCAGCAGTTGCAAGCCAAAGGCGAGGTGGTGCAGGGCAGTAACGAAGGTCATCAACCTTTCTGGTATTTTTACCCAGCAAACACTTGCCAACTAAAATTTAACCCCCTCCCCCTCTACCAACACACACACACACCTTTGTTTTGATACATTATTCATGGAGCACCGTCCTGATATGACCTTAGATGTTGCTAGGACGTAAAACAGCAACAAAGCAAACTCATTTATGGATATCACCATCTTACCTGATTAAGCCTAATTAGTTCATTGGATGACGGTCGTTAGACCTGTATATCTAGCTCATTATCTGATGACTCGGCACATTTATCATCCTGGTTTGTTTGATATGAGATCAGAACAGTGTCATAATTATATACGATATCTTGAACCATTGGCTGGAACCGGGCACCGTAGCCGAATCGGTAGAGCGCTGGCCTAGCGTGCGGGAGATGGGGAGATCGGGGGTTCGGTTCCCAGTCGAGTCAGCTCAGTCGGTTAGCTCAGTGTCAGGATAATGTGACTGAGTGGGATATCAACTACAAACTCTCTCAACTCAACTCAACTCAACTAGTTAACCGCTAATTCACTAATTCAACCACCAACTTACTCAAGTCACTCACTCACTCACTCACTCACTCACTCACTCACTCACTCACTCGCTCACTCACTCACTCACTCAGCTGCCCCACTCACTCACTCACAGTCACACCCTGCCTCATTCACTCATTCAGACACTCACAGTCACACCCTCCCTCCTTCACTCACTAACTCACACACTCCCTCCTTCACTCACTCACTCACTCACTCCTACCCTCCATTCTTCACTCACTAATTGCCACCCTCCCTCCCTCATTACCACCCTCACTCACTCCCACCCACCCTCCTTCACTCACCAACTCCCACCCTCCCTCCTCAGTCACTCGCTCACTAATTCCCACCCTCCCTCACTCATTCCCACCCTCACTCACTCATTCCTCCACTCACTAACCCCCACCATTTCTCACTCATTCCCACCCTCCCTCACACTCATTCCTTCACTCACTAACGCCCACCATCCCTCACTCATTTCCACCCTCACTCACTCATTCCTTCACTCACTAACGCCCACCATTCCTCACTCATTCCCACCCTCACTCACTCATTCCTTCACTCACTAACTCCCACCATCCCTCACTCATTCCCACCCTCACTCCACTCACTCACTCATTCCTTCACTCACTAGCTCCCGCCATCACTCACTCATTCCCACTTTCACTCGCTCATTCCTTCACTAACTAACTCCCACCCTTCCTCACCCATTCCCAACCTCACTAACTCACTCACTAACTCACTCACTAAGACATACTAACGCTAACGGACACATCGTTAACACCAGAAAATACCCTTCTGACCCTGCTCCCTCCTCCCAAACAAAAACATCAGCAAATTGTCCGTGATGTTCGGCAACACGGGTAATTTGACATTCGGACACAGCCATAGCATCGTAGTACTAAGAAGGCCTTATGCTGCCACCTATCGAGAACCGGCCGCACTACATTATACCTTGTACACTAGCGCTGCCTATAGTCACTTTCAAAATACGAAACTTGATTACATAACTAATGATATCGATCTGCCATCTGTGGTCGAATTCCTGAACTAACTCGCCTTCTGTGCCTATATATGGCCAGGACTGGCGGCTGAGAGCTGACATCGACGCGGGCATGAGGAGGACACTGACTAGCCTAAAAATTGCCACCCGCTCACCCCTATGTGACATTGTGAAGGGCTACGGTTAAAAGCTTCTTGACCTCACTGTGATTGAACCTGTTGTTATTTGAATTGAACTTTGTGCTGATCAAAAACTTGCCTGCTGGTGCTTAAAAAATTAAACCCAACTTTAAACTAATATGCTGTGTCGTTGTCTAATTACATGCACAACACAAAAACGCAACAACATACACACTGAGAAAATAAATCTCACAACGTGGTGTGTACATTCACTGCAAGTTATCTGCACTGCTACTAGTGCTAGCAGTTCCCATCGGTTGCTATGTCACCAGATGAGGTGACCGAATCGATAGAGTGCAGGCTTCCCATTCGGAAGGTTGGGAGTTCAGATCCTGGCCGAGTCAAACCAATGGCTTACAAAATTGATGCTTATCACTACCTAGCCTAGCGCTCAGCATTAATAGGATAGGGCAATGCCTGGTTAGCTCAGTATTAGGATAATGCGACTGAGTAAGATATCGAGTCATGGTGGCAGCGGCTTGATTTCCCAGTGGGACAGGACTAAGAAGTCATTATGAGTGTGCACTGTCACAACGTGGCATCCATGCTGATATAACCTTACATGTTGCTAGGACATAAAGCTCCAATAACCAAAACCAATCAACCCAGTGGGGCAGCATGAGTGGTGACCCCTCCTGATATGACCATATATGTTGCTAGGACGTAAAACCCCAACAAATGGTAAACCGGAAGTTGCGGCAGCGTTGAATCAGGAGGGCTCCGGAGGACGCCACTTTGGGCGGGCAGCGGTCGTCTGCACGACGTCATCCATCTTACTCCGATCTCCTCCATGGTCACCTGACCCTCCCCCCCCACCCCCGCCCACAACCTCGCCTCGACTTCGTGACGTCACACAAGGCGACGTTGTAAACCATCTAAATCTAGCAAGGATGACAAAAACAAGTCTCCTTAACATGTGTGTATGTATACACGCACTCACACACCGGCAGCTTATCCTCAAAGACATTCTGCTCAGCACACACACACACACCTTACCCCAAACACTCTACTCATGACACACACACACCAATATCCTGCCCCAAACATATATATATATATATATATATGTATATATATATTTGCCCCTAACACTACTTAAAACACATGGACACATCAACACCCTGCCACCAAACACTCTACTTAAAACACATGGACACATCAACACCCTGCCACCAAACACTCTACTTAAAACACATGGACACATCAACATCCTGCCACCAAACACTCTACTTAAAACACATGGACACATCAACACCCTGCCACCAAACACTCTACTTAAAACACACACATCAACATCCTGCCACCAAACACTCTACTTAAAACACATGGACACATCAACACCCTGCCACAAACATCTACTTAAAACACACACATCAACACCCTGCCACCAAAGACTTACTTAAAAACATGGCACATCAATACCCTGCCACCAAACACTCTACTTTTAAAACAAACATAACATCCTGCCACCAAACACTCTACTTAAAACACATGGACACATCAACACCCTGCCACCAAACACTCGACTTAAAACACACACATCAACATCCTGCCACCAAAGACTCTACTTAAAAAACATGGACACATCAATACCCTGCCACCAAACACTCTACTTAAAACAGACACATCAATATCCTGCCACCAAACACTCTACTTAAAACACATGGACACATCAACACCCTGCCACCAAACACTCTACTTAAAACACATGGACACATCAACATCTTGCCACCAAACACTCTACTTAAACACATGGACACATCAACACCCTGCCACCAAACACTCTACTTAAAACACACACATCAACATCCTGCCACCAAACACTCTACTTAAAACACATGGACACATCAACACCCTGCCACCAAACACTCGACTTAAAACACACACATCAACATCCTACCACCAAACACTCTACTTAAAAAACATGGACACATCAATACCCTGCCACCAAACACTCTACTTAAAACACACACATCAACATCCTGCCACCAAACACTCTACTTAAAACACATGGACACATCAACACCCTGCCACTAAACACTCTACTTAAAACACACACATCAACACCCTGCCACCAAACACTCTACTTAAAACACATGGACACATCAACACCCTGCCACCAAACACTCTACTTAAAACACACACATCAACATCCTGCCACCAAACACTCTACTTAAAACACATGCACACATCAACACCCTGCCACCAAACACTCTACTTAAAACACATGGACACATCAATACCCTGCCACCAAACACTCTACTTAAAACACACACACACCAACACCCTCCGCAAAACACTTTACTTAAAACACACACCAACACCCTTCCCTTAAAGTTGCATAGTCCGATAGTTTCGAGTTTCTGCCATTTTCTGAGATAAATACATTAGAATGTTTGTTGTAATCTACGTTTCTTTAGTTTGAAGTAACATTTATTTTAAACGGCTAAGTTTTGAGATATTTGAAGTGCAAACATGTCAAATTAGTGTTGGCAAGCACGCCAAAACTCTAACACCATAGGCTTTAGCAGTAACATGTTCTATTAAAATATCTCAGTATTCCCTTCTATGTAGCAACAAATGCTTAACAAGCCCATCAGTATCTAAGGTAGATATGTAGAATCAAATCTAGATAATTGTTTTGGTTTTGAAAATCTGATGCTTCATCGGACTATGCAGGTTTAAGCACTCTACTTAAAAACACATCCCCTGCCCTCAAACACTCTCAACTTAGCCCACACACGCCATCACTCTGCCTTCAAACATTGTCTACCTAACACCAACGCGGGCACACCCACCTACACCCTACTGACACATGCACACACACCCACACCCTACTGACACATGCACACGCCACCAGGATCCCTCTTCAGTCACATCCGCCAGTGCGCAGTGTGCTAATTGGCTGGTGAGTGAGGAGCATTCCTACCTTGTCCAGCTGATGAATAACC
The DNA here is from genome assembly GCA_030323885.1 of Branchipolynoe longqiensis. Classification (NCBI taxonomy): domain Eukaryota; kingdom Metazoa; phylum Annelida; class Polychaeta; order Phyllodocida; family Polynoidae; genus Branchipolynoe; species Branchipolynoe longqiensis. Next base: position 89,684,575 of record CM059186.1, on the reverse strand, counting down.
CGATGTCTCATCGCGTAACAATGCAGTCATGTTAACTCAAATTCGCAGTCAGCCATCTTTGTCTCCTTCAACCGGGCGCGGTGGCTGCCTACAGGAGATCGGGAGTTTTGTTTCCCAGTCGAGTCAAACGAATGGCTTATACAATTGATACTTGTCGCTTCCTAGCCTGGCACTCGGTATTAATAGGATGGGCCAAGGACTGGTTAGCTCAGTGTCAGGATAATGTGACTGAGTGGGATATCGGGTCATGGTGCCATCAGGGTGCTTTCCCAGTGGGGCAGCACTATAGATTCATCATGAGTGCACACTATCACAAGTCGGTACCTGTCCTGATATGACCTGAGATGTTGCCAGGACGTAAAACTTCAACAACCAACCAACCTTTGTCTTTCCATCTCTATCCACATCTCTATCCATATATATATATATATATATATAAAATGAACAGTAATGTTAGTTTTCCTGGAGCTTTACGTCCTAGCAACATCTAAGGTAATATCAAGACGAGTATCGACTTGTGACAGTGCACACTCATGGCGATTTCATATTGCTGCCACAGTAGAAGACTGGGCCACCGGCACCATGACCTGATATCCCCCTTGGTCACATGATCCTGATCTGATACTGAGAAAACCAGTTCTTGCCCTATCCTATTAAAGCTGAATGCAAGGCTCGAGAGTGACACGCATCAATTTTGGTACGCCATTGATTTGACTCGGTCGGGTTTCGAACCCATGATATCACGCATGGGAAATAAGTCATCGCTCTCTCTGATTAAGCTATCCCGTCCACTTGTGTATGCACAACGTAACAGCGAAGACGTGTGCATATATATATATATATGTGTGTGTGTGTCTGTGTGTATGTATGCGCATGCATGTGTGTAAGTTTTATGTAGGTTTGTATGTAGGTGTGCATATGTATGTGTATGTTTCTATATGTATGTTCATGAATATATGTATATATATGCTGTATAAACCATTATACTAGTATAATAAGCCAGATGATCCATCTACTCCCCAACCACTAAGTCATCGGCTGGTCACATACTCATTAGGTCATCTACTACTACTAGTGCCTCATGACCTGAGCACATGGCACCCACCACCTGCTCGCCCAGACCTGAGCGGACGTTGCTCTCACTCACTGTACCGCTGAATATATCTATGTATCTAATTCAACAGCAATATTAAATATTTTACAGGTAGTGGAGCAGTAAACTGTCACCTTATAACCTCATATTTTGTAACTTATTCATCAACAAAATATAAACTATTTTTTACAGATACCTGATTCCGTCGGTTAGTAGCTGTAACCACTGTCTCATCTTCCCACGGTGTCCCACTGACCGTGAATTACCCTAGTAAATTGAGGGCGGACATTATTCACTGCGACAGCTTAATTAATTTGTATCCGATGAATTGGTGTTGGATATTGAAACCCATTCATTATTCAGCCAAAAGCGATGTAATGTGTCTGTGATTAATTTACTTAAAGTTTCATAGTCCGATGGTTTTGAGTTTCTGAAATTTTCTGAGATAAATAGGCTGATCGTTATTATGTACCTTATTTTAGCTTGAAGTAACTTTTATTTTAAGTGGCTAACTTTTGAAATATTGGAACTGGAACTATGCAAAATTAATTTTGGCAAGCTTGTCAAAACTCTGACCCCATAGGCTTCTGCAGTAACAGGTTCTATTCAATTGCCTCAGTATTCTCTTCTATGTGGTGACACATGTTTAATAAGTACACCAGTATCTAAGTTAGTTATGTAGAATCAAATTTAGATAATTGTTTTGGTTTTGAAAATTTGATATTTTTATCGGACTATGCAGCTTTAATGTAATCTTTAATTTTGTATTAGCCGGTAGGGATAGGGAATAAAATGTGACAATGCAGTAAGTACCTGTCTTCAAGCACCCTATGATCACCCAACACCCACCAGTCCCACACCCCACCCTCCACACCCGCCACCCCGACATGTGCAAGCAAGTTTTCAATGTTTTAACTGTTTTTGTCTCATTTGACGCTCCCTCCGGTGACAGGACGCCTGCTATGTGAGGCCAACATATGTCTAGATGCTGAGTTGCCCGTTGAAGACATGAGTAATTGGTTTCTTTATATATTGTTGAGTCTGAACAATAATTCAATCACTATTCAAGGCACGACCTGATCTTCTAGATATTTATAATTAATTTAATTATTTTCATGCTACATTAGAGTTGCACAGTCAGGTCGATTTAATTTTGTACCATTTTTTAAAGAGATACATATATCAAGTTGATCGTCGTTATCTACTTTACTTTACCTTACTTTGAAGAAACCTTTATTTTAAGTGGCCATCTTTGGAGATATTTGTAAGGTTGGTTGCTTATTGGAGTTTTATGTCCTGGCAACATCTAAGGTCATATCAGGATGGGCACCGACTTGTGACAGTGCGCACTCATGGCGACGTTATAGTGCTACACCACTGGGCCAGCAGCACTTCAACACTTTTGCAGGCAGCTTTCATGAAATGTACTGGTTCAAGGATACTGTAGTGGTCTGCACTGACCTCTCAGGCAAGTAACCACATAGACAGGTAGGCGTGGGGAGTGTGTTGATATCAGGGAGCCTAGGTGGTGTAATGGTTAGCACACTGGCCCGGAATGCAAAGAGATGTGGGTTCGAGTCCCGCTCTAGGCGCAGTATTTCCCATTTTCATCACCCCCATGACACTGGTTGCCGTGATCAGGATCCTGTACAAGCTTTGCGCTGTATGGTTGTTGAACCTACCCTGTGTATGTATGTGTTAGTGCATTGCCTTATGTATGTAATTGTAAGCATTACAAGACTTACAATTCCAGGGGGACGAGTGTAGTGGTCTGCACTGACCTCTCAGGCAAGTAACCACATAGACAGGTAGGCGTGGGGAGTGTGTTGATATCAGGGAGCCTAGGTGGTGTAATGGTTAGCACACTGGCCCGGAATGCAAAGAGATGTGGGTTCGAGTCCCGCTCTAGGCACAGTATTTCCCATTTTCATCACCCCCATGACAATACCATCAAGAGAAATTTGAAGCTGAGAGACATTAAGACCAACTCATGGACATCACTCTCACAGCAGAGAGCTAAATGGAGAGCGGCAGTCAAGTAATGAAAGCAGTCTTTGTCGCATCGGGACCGACAGCATGATGATGATGATGATGATGATGACCACTGGGTGACCAAGCTGCCAGTACCATGACCTGATATCCCACTCAGTCACATTATCATGATACTGAGCCAACCAATCCTTGCTCTCACCTAATAATGTCAGGCACCTGGCTAGGAAGCGACAAGTATCAATTTGTAAGTCATTGGTTTCAACTACTTAATCTACCTTTTATTTTCCTTTTCAATATACCAGAATTATCCCTCCTGCGCCTTATCTTTTAACATTACACCCGTATTTGATAACTGTCGACTCTAAGCCTAAACTCTGCATAATTTTACACGTGGGTTCGAATCCCCCGGTCTACCAACAAATATTTGAAGTGAATTAATTTTGGCAGGCGCATACATATTCTGACACAATGATGTAAGTTCTGTAAGATGTGAATGAATTAAAAAAACAATAAGTAATGTTTTAATTTAGGCTAATATGATTGGTGCCTGTCTTAAAGCTGCATAGTCCGATGAAAATATCAAATTTTCAAAACCAAAATAATTACCTAGATTTAATTATCCATATCTAGCTCAGATATTGGTACACTTATTAAACATTTGTCATCACATTGAAGGGAATAATGATGCAATTTAATAGAATATGTTACTGCAGAAGCCTATGGTGTCAAGAGTTTTGGCATGCTTGTCAACATTAATTTGGCATGTTTGTATTTCAAATATCTCAAAAGTTAGCCATTTAAAATAAAAGTTACTTCAAACGAAAGTAAGGTGGATTATATTAGGTATCCCAAGTGCCTTACCAATCCACCAATAATCTGTGTGTGGAGGCTTAAAATTCATCATTTTCAATCTGTTGGTGTGTTCTAAGTTGTTCACCAATTGAAATAAAATCTAAAGCACAATGAAACTTCATATTTCTTCTTTCTAATTGTACCATCCACATTAGGATATGACTTTGTTCAGCTACAGAAAATCAATGCTTTGTCAAGTCCATTTATGTAGAAAATCACCTTTTGTTTCAACTAACTTATGCATGATCGATATAATTATATATTCATCAACCTAATGGCCCTGTCACATTACAACGTTTCGGCCCAACGAGGGTCGACGCGTGCTGACGTGTAGCAATTTTGGGCGAAACGTCGGTACATCTCCGGTACATTACCGGTACGTTACCGGGGCGTTTCCGGCGCGTCGGTACATAGCAACGTGTGAATGCAGACGTCGGCGGCCGTCGGCGCGCGTCGGTCCGCCGCGAACGTGTTGTGCTTTCGTCCGCCGCGCGTCGAACCTCGTTGGCTGCGCGCTAATACCATGCTACTAACCCGTCCAGTTTTCTCCCAAAACGCCGAAAAGTTGGACGTCTCTTGACGGGTTGCAAATATTGTGTGCGTTGCCAGCACGCCGGCAGAAACGTTGTAATGTGACAGGGGTATTATATATCTAGCTCAGAAAATGATAGAAACTCAAAACCATCGGACTATGCAACTTTAAGCTTCCAAATATGGTGCAGTTTACAGGCCACCAGATCCAATAGATGAAGGCATGGTCAGCAAACTACATCACACATTTAGGTCCATGTGTACTGAGCTACACTCACCTCCACAGGTGACATTCCAGATAGACATGTAGGTGTGGGCAGGCGGATTGCCTCACGATGCCTAGATAGGATAATGGTGAGAATACTTGCCTTAGGACGAATAAGGAAATACTCGAACGGACGGGGCTGCCCTCTTTGGAAGATCTTCTGATCAAAAGAATCTCCGGTGGACTGGACACCTCATGAGGATGTCATCAGACGGGCTACCAAAGCAGATCCTCTATTCTCAACCGTCTTCTGGTTACAGAAAGAGAGAGCGCCCTCGTCTCCGGTTCAAGGATACCATCAAGAGAAACCTGAAGCTGAGAGACATGAAGACCGACTCATGGACGCAACTCTCACAGCAGAGAGCTAAATGGAGAGCGGCAGTCAAGTAATGAAAGCAGTCTTTGTCGCATCGTGACCGACAGCATGATGATGATGATGATGACTTGCCTGAGGATAGCAGAAATGTGTGTTCGAGTCCCATGATAGACACCATTTCCCCATTGGTTGCAATACCCCCCCCCCCCCTACACTGGTTCCGTGACCAGGATGGTGAGAATTATATACTGCTGAACAACGTCACGGTTGTATAAAGTCACCATGAGTGTGCACTGTCACAAGTCGGTACCTATCTTGATATGACCTTAGATGTTTCAAGGATGTAAGACAACAAAACAAACAAACAGACAACCAACCAAATAAAAAGCTTAATCGTCCTAAAACAACTTACAATTTAGCTATAAAAAACTTTTAAAAAACTACCCTTATTTGGACATAACTTTTGTTTCTTAATCGACTGGGTATTGTTTCATGACAGTGAAAATCCTTGCACTCAGTGCACACTGCACTCCCTCTCTCTATTCAACACCCCCCTCCCCCACCCCAACACACACACACTCACACTTATGTGTTTCCCAACACTGCAGATCAATAAACACTGTTCGATCCATCCAACATCACCCACCAACACTCTGGGCTTTCCTTACGTAGCCCCCCCCCCGCCCTCCAGCACACATATTCTTCCCACAATGGAGCAACCCTGTACAGTCGCCTCCCCCCCCCCCCCCTCCCCGCTACCCGATGATACACACACTCCTCCCAGCGCCTCGTTAGGCTTACCCCATCATACGCCGCGATATGACCGATGGGAAGGTCACGTGATGGGCGCACGTGGTGGAGCAGCGGCGAGTGTCCCCTCCCTCCTCCCTTCTACCTCCTCCCTCCTCTCTTCTCGCTCCTCCGTCCCTCCTCCTCCCTCCTTCCTCCCCCTCCTCCCTCCTCCCTCCTCACCCCTCCCTCGTGGCCTGCCTACTTTTTCTCGTCATCATCCCTCCTTTCTCCCTCCCCCTCCCTCCCTCCCCTTCCGTCCTTCCTCTTGCTACCATCCATCCTTCCCCACTCACCCCTCCCTCAGCCCATGCCTCCTTCCCCTGCCTTCTTCCTCACCGCCATTCCTCCTTTCTGCCTCCCTCCTGCCTCTGCCTCCTCCCCCTCCCTCCCTCCCTCTTCCCTCTTCCCTCCTCCCTTCTCCCCCTCCACTCCTCACCTACCCCCTTCTTCTGCCTCCTCCCTCTTCTCTCCTCCCCTCCTCCTTTCCCCCCTCCCTCTTCCATCCTCCCTCTTCCCTCCCCCTCCTCCCCTACCCCCTCCTGCCTCATCCCTCTTCCCTCCTCCCTCCTCCCTTTCCTCCCTCCCTCTTCCATCCACCCTCTTCCCTCCTCCCTCCTCCCTTTCCCCTTCCCTCTCAATCCTCCTCTTCCCCTTCCCTCCTCCCCCTCCTCCCCCCCTCCTCCCCTACCCCTGCTGCCTCCTCCCTCTTTCCTCCTCCCTCCTCCCCCCTCCCTCCTTCCTCTCACCATCATGCCTCCTTTCTACCTTACCCCCCCTCCCTCTCCAACCCCCTCCCCCTGTCCCGCCGATCCGTTGTGTGATTATCCCATCCGGCGGGGGATGAGCGGCCTTAATGGATTAACCCCAGCCCGAGCTGAGCTGAGCCGAGCTGCCTTGACCAGAGAGGGGAGGGGGGAGGAGGGGAGGTGGGGAGAGGGAGCGTGATAGATCCCGGCGAAGGCGAATAATAAGAAAGCCAACAATTACCGAACTATCCAATCGTTCAGACGCTGAGGGTGGGGTGGTTGGTGGCGGGGGGAGGGTAGAGGAACAGCGGCTTCGCTGCACCGGAAGTTGGTTTCACAGTCTCCGATGATCCGTCAGCAGGGGGCGGGCTCGGCGCTCTGTTGTTTCTTAGCTCAAAGGAAACGTCGCCTCCTGTTCGGAGAGATCACTCCGTGGGATGTGTGTGACAGTGGGGAGAAAGAGAAGACTGGGGGGGGGGGGGTGGCTGGGGGTAGTGAGAAGGGCCGGGGGTGGGGTGTGGTGAGATGGGGAGGGATAGAGAGTGCTGATGTTGGGGAAGGGGTGGAGTGCTGAGAAAATCGCGGGTGTGTGTGTGTGTGTGTGCGGAGAGGAGGAGGGTGTTGAGACGGGGAGGGATGGAGAATGCTGAGAAGGTGGAGGTGGGAGGGGGGGGGGGAAAGAGTACTGAGCATGTGGTGGAGAGTGATGTGAAGGTGAGGGAGAGTACTGTGAAGATGGGGAGAGTGCTGATATGGTGTGGTGGAGAATACTGTAAAGGTGGGTAGGTGGGGGGGGGGGGGGTGCTGAGCATGTGGTGGAGAGTGATGTGAAGGTGAGGGAGAGTGCTGTGAAGATGGGGAGAGTGCTGATATGGTGTGGTGGAGAATACTGAAAAGGTGGGTGGGGAGTGCTGAGAATGTGGTGGAGAGTGATGTGAAGGTGAGGGAGAGTGCTGTGAAGGTGGTGAGAGTGCTGCTATGGTGGGGGGTTTGTTTGTTGGTTGTTTTTTTACGTCCTAGCAACATCTAAGGTCATATCAGGACGGGTACCGACTTGTGACAGTGCGCACTCATGACAACTTTATAGTGTTGCCCCACTGGAAGACCAGGCCATCAGCACCATGACCTGATATCCCACTCAGTCAGATTCTCCTGACTCTGAGCCAACCAGTCATTGTCCTATCCTAATAATGGTGAGTGCCAGGCTAGGACGTGACAAGTGTAAATTTTTAAGTCATTGGTTTGACTCGACCGGGGTTCGAACCCATGACCCCATGATCTACCAACATGGGAGATGGACGCTTTAACTCATTCGGCCATCACGTCTGGTCATATTGTCAAATATTCCGATAAAACGCATTTGTGGGGAATGCAAATGGTCTATAAAGGAGTACAAATGGTCTATTAATGTAAATGATGTATAGGGCCAGGTGCATGAATGTATTTATGTAGTTGCTGGGATTCTTTACTTGTGGTCAATAGTCATTGTGTATTACTATTAGGTAACCAGACGGGATGGCCGAATGAGTTAGAGCGTCCGTCTCCCGTGCTGGTAGATCGTGGGGTCGTGGGTTCGAGTCCCAGTCGAGTCAAACCAATGACTTTAAAATTGATACTTGTCGCTTCCTAGCCAGGCGCTCGGCATTATTAGGATAGGGCAAGGACTGGTGTGCTCAGTGTCAGGATAATGTGACTGAGTGGGATACCAGGTCATGGTGCCGGCGGCCTGGTTTCCCAGTGGGACAGCACTATAAAGTCGCCATGAGTGTGCACTGTCACAAGTCGGTACCCATCCTGATATGACCTTAGATGTTGCTATGACGTAAAACAACAACAAACAAAACTATTAGGTAGATAGTGTGAATGAGGCACTAGTGATAGTGTGTAAGGAGCCCCAAGAGCTATACTCACTACCCCCTCCCCCCCAACTGTTAGTCACGGATCACCACACACACAGAGCAGGCAGGTGCAGGCCAAACAGCCACACTGCATGGTAGTGGTGGGTAGATCACAGTAGCCATGGTGACCCCAGAATGCTTACTGTTCATTGGTGGAACTAGAAATGCATGTTGCTGATTGGAGATAATGGTCAGGTGGTATGCCATACCAGATCCATGTACCACTATATAATAATAAACCTGAGGGTACAAGGTCTCACTTGTATGCACTCAGTAAATATTTATTGCTGTTTGGTGCTCTGTGCTACGCTGCTTTGCTCGAAAATTGGTGTACAAAGTTTATATCCAGCATTTGTGTCTACACGCCCGATATTACTTTACAATATTTTCTCTTCAATATATCTCTCCAGTTAACCCTTTAAAAATAATATTGAATTCAAACTAAGGTAAAATAAATAATAACAATTAAAACAATCTAACTGTCTAAAGAAATAAAGGAGCTGCGTTTACTTTGTTGGTGTTTTATGTCCTAGCAACATCTAAGGTGCACTATCTAAGGACAGGGTGAAAGGATGCTGTAACAAATCAAGCCTGCATGACACCCAAGTAGATGTACATAGTAGGCTAAGGTATCATACTCAGACTTGACAAAACTCTGGAAAAATACAAATAAAACTAACATAGGCTACTAACACCCAAATTCGCAAAAGCCTGGACTGAGCAGAAACAGGTAAACACTCCTGGGTGAGGGAACAAACCAAGACAGCAACACAGCTGTCCAGCGTTGAAAACAAGCACCCTCATGGGAGCTTATATGTTATGGGCAGAGTAAATACCTTGTAAATTTTTATAAAAAAAGAAAAAAAAGGTCGTGTCGGGAGCAAAGAAGAAGAGAATGTGGCAAAAGCTCAAACCTATTGTATGATGCACCTTTAAAGCCACACCTATGATGGTGCAAGGTGTGTGTGTGTGGGTGGGTGCCTTCTCCTGAGTGCACAGGTGTCACGTGGGGTGCTGATGGTGATGCAGGATGGTGTATCGTGGCACCTGACCGAACCCATTAGGGTGAGTAGCGCAGCCGATGGGTCATACTTCAAACAGAGGCGCACCATTCACTGCACTGTTGCACCCACGGCACCGGCATGGATAATCATCTTTCAGGGCAACTCGACTCTGGTTACTGATTTGTTTTTACTCAACCCCATGGAGGGCATCCAGGGCCCAAAGTCGTTATGACCAGCACCTTCAGATGTAAAGTTCACAACAAAATATCCCTTGGTGAAATTGTTAAAAGGTTTTTTATTTTTTTATTTATTTATATATATATATATAGATATATATATATATATAATAAATATATATATAATTTTGAATACAATTTTTTTAATGTATATATACCCACGTATATACAACGTATATGCGGATGTAACCGAATTGCACAGTGCTGCCACCCAGGGGGCTCCTGGGGGGCTCACAGGATAGTGCCATGCACGACCACCAGGTGGGGCAGGAGCCTCCCTACACCTGTTGTTTATCTTGGCTCAGTCTGTCCCTGGCAGCCAGAGCCTCCACACTTGCTTTCAAAACTTTGTACACAGTCTACCTGCTACCTGTGTCTACGGTTTCCTACGGACTACCTATACGGATCACTAAGTGGATCACTATACGGATCACTATACGGTTGCTGGCAAAACATCTACTCGAATCTACAAACTGTGAGCTAAAACTAACTTTGTCGATACGGTTCATATCAGCTCTAGTCGGTTCGTCTTAACGGCCTCTCTTAAAGGTCAAGGCGGCTACAGGGTTAACCCATCGTTTAGCCTGATAATATCAATAACGTACTGTCGACACGGTAATCGATATGGTAATCGGCCTCTCGATACGGTAATCGGAGATTCTTAGCAGTATCGGTTCGGTTATGTTGATCCAAAACACTTTTGGCGGGAAAGTCGTAACGGCTGCTCGTACTGTTCTGTGTTCGAGGCTACGGTAAACTATGAACGGCTACGGCACATCTACGGCACTACTGACCCTCAGCAGGGACCGCTGCTGTGATTTCTTCAGTTTTTCTTGGAATAATCTACATATTTCGATTAATGACGAAAATTGTTACTGTCGATACGGCCGGCCGTACGGCGACCTGTCGATACGGTAATCTCTGCCGTATCCGCACGTATTGAGGGATGAGAGACTAACCTACGGCGCTACTGACTTACAGCAGGGGAAATTGTTTTCTCTGAATAATCTACATATTTCGATTAATGTCGGAAATCGATGCTATCGATACGGCCGGTGACCTGTCGATACGGTAATCTCTGCTGTATCCGCACGTATTGAGGGATGAGACACTGACCTACGGCGCTACTGACTTACAGCAGGGGAAATTGTTTTCTCTGAATAATCTACATATTTCGATTAATGTCGGAAATCGATACTATCGATACGGCCGGTGACCTGTCGATACGGTAATCTCTGCCGTATCCGCACGTATTGAGGGATGAGACACTGACCTACGGCGCTACTGACTTACAGCAGGGGAAATTGTTTTCTCTGAATAATCTACATATTTCGATTAATGTCGGAAATCGATACTGTCGATACGGCCGGCTGCACGGCGACCTGTCGATACGGTAATCACTGCCGTATCGACGGTAATCACTGCCGTATCCGCACTGACAATGCTAATGGAGTACTGCGCATTTTGTAGTATCGTCCATCGAGAGCCAGTAAACGACGGCTGCAGACGTCGTGTTCCGACGAAACGGACGACCGGACGACATTTTTTTAATATATATATATATATATATATATATATAGAGTATAATGTATTATGCGTATATAAAAGGGGCGGAGCTCTCTCATAATATTATCACGATTATTCCTCTGTTATTCGACTAATATTATTCTCCAATCGCTGACTTGCCCGCGTTTGCCCCGGTCCTTGCCTACCCCAGCGCCACCACCTGTGGGTTCCTGGCACTACTTGCCCGGGCAGTCAGTCTCTCTCCTGCTTCTGAAGGCGTCTCCTTGGCCTATATTTTGCTGCCCTGACGCAAATAAAGTCGCCTACCCATCACCGCCTCTTGTCTCTCTCTTGCCGTAGCCCAACTTTATATATATATACATTAAAAATATTGTATTCAAATTTATATGTGATAAGCATTTATAAGCATTATGCAAGTATAATTAATCGGAAGATGTCACACCTTATTATATTGTCTCGCCCCCCCCCCCCCTTCACAGGCTCTGGCGGTGCTCACTCATGCTGCCTGCGATTTTTGTATCTAATAATTATATATATATTATATACAGTGAAACCTCTCTAACCGATCCACATCCCCAAATCGACCACTCCCCTATATCGATCGCTTTATTTGGGTCCCACCATATTCTATCTTCCTACCTCCCTAAATGGACCACTTAAAATCAGTCCCACGGCCGGTCCATTTAGAGAGGTTTTACTGTATATATATATATATATATATATATATATATATATATAAACTTATCCTAGCTTGTTTCTAGATCACTTTTCACAGCAAGTGATCTATACCACTCTGAGGAATGAGTACCAAGAACTGCCGGTGGCGCGCCACCATAGGCAAATGAGTGCCGCAGTGAATAACTCTGGGTCTGTTAGTGGACAATAACGGATCATAATAATAATAAGAAATACCTCATACCGATGATTTTATACACGTATATAAATATACTAACTATATATATATATATATATATATCTTTACAGATCTTAGTTATATTTGGTGAGTGAGATGAGTATCCAGCTGATGTGAATAGTGATACTCTAATAATAATAATAATGAAAATAATGAAAATATAGGCATGGAACACCCTGACTAGCACTTCTTACGAAACTGTACAATAAAACTACAGCGTGACATATTTACAACTATGCTATAATATATTATCGTGATGTGTATATTACACGTTCACTGGTTTGTCCAATAAATAGGCCACTAATTAAGGCCCAGGGTAATATACCACCGAATCGCTACCGCCAGCCGGCATTATTGCACGACACTACGCAAAGTAATGGGGGCCGTTATTCTGAAATATGGGATTTTGGGATTGGCTCAAAGAAAATACAAACAGAAAGACACGAAAAAAACACATGAACAAAAACAAACACCCCCCTCCTCAGAACACCCCCCCCCCCAAAAGAAATCCACAAGAAAAACCAACTCCGCCGCCCACATCCTGATATGACCTTAGATGTTGCTAGGACCTAAGACAATAACAAACAAAGCAAACTCCGCCGCCATGCAAAAATGTTCTATGCACTTTCCTATAACCACAGTAAAACCCCTCTAAATGGACCGACCATGAGGCCGACTTTAAATGGTCCATTTAGGGAGGTGGTCGGTTTAGGGAGGTGGTCGGTTTATGGAGGTTTTTTTGTATTACTATATTTACTATGGTATTGTATGAGCGATCGTTTGGGACCCAAATAAAGCGATCAATATAGGGGAGTGGTCGATCTGTGGAAGTGGTCGGTTAGAGAGGTTTTACTTTATATGCTAAATATCACATTCCCTCCTAAACTAGAAGCTGTTTTTTTTCTAACGACTTCCTCAAGCAATTGCCTTTGACATAGGGTGCTAAATCACTAGTCCTACCATCATACAGATAAGCAATCTTTTAATGGACTTTTTTCCCCTTCTCTCCAGCTCGGCTTCGAACCTCCCCCTCCCACCCCTCCACTCGCCCCTCCCACCCTCCACTCCCCGCTCCCCCAGCCCGACACCCTCCCTCACCCCTCCCTATCTCTCTGCAACCCCATTAATGTGCTGAGTGTATTGACAACAGAGGTTCTTTCTGTATTAAAGAAACCCTCAGATTAATAAGCACATAATTAAAATTAAATTAAAACTGCGCTGCTTCATATATCATCATGGTGACTGTTCTGGATGAGTGAGTGCGCACAGTAGAATCTAGACCGGTACCTTCTGGGCGGAATTTACAGACAGGCGTCTACCTACCCACCAATGAACAGACAACCTTCACCTTCCTGGTACTAAAATCTATGATGTAAACACGTGTGTAAATATTCCGTCTCAAATTTGCATATCCCGATCGAACCATACGGGATGGCTGAATGAGTTGAGCGTCCGTCTCCAGTGTTGGTAGATCGTAGGATTCGAATCAATGTTTTACACCCTGGTCGAGTCAAACCAATGACTTAAAAAATAAAATTAAGAATGGGTACTTGTGGTTTCCCAGGCCAGGCGCTCGGCATTATTAGTTTAGCCTCATCTACAAGGACTGGTTGGCTCAGTGTCAGGAAAGTGTGACTGAGTGGGATATAAGATCAAGGTGCTGGCAGCCTGGTCTACCAGTTGGGCAACACTATAAAGTCACCATGAGTGTGCACTGTCACAAGTCAGTACCCGTCCTGATATGACCTTAGATGTTGCTAGGACATAAAACAACAAACAAACAAACATACAGACACATCCCTGGTGTATCGTGATAGACGCGCTGGTTAGCACTGCCTTCCCATGTTGTGTTCAGTGAATATTGCCGCGGGCTGTGACTCTGTGAGAGATGTGTTGATTAGTAATCGTGTAGGTAGCGCCACCTGTGTTGTGTGATGGTTGTGTCTGGTGCTCGGCGCTGGCTAGTCGTATTGCTACAATTTCTGGTGCTTCATGTCCATTTACGCTTGAGAGCACATCCAATCACTGTGCACACGGACGACTGGCCCTGCTCCTGCCCCCTACCGACTCTGCCTTCTCCACCTTCCCCCTCCCTCTTCCTCTCCCTCCCCTCCCCCTCCCCTCGCACTCCCCCCTCCCCTCCCCTCCCCTCCCCCCTCCCCTCCCCCCTCCTCTCCCCTCCCCTCCTCTACCGTCCCCTCCACCCATCCCCTCCCATCCCCTCCCCTCCCCTACCCTCCGTTCCCCTCCCCTCCCCTACCCTACCCTCCCTCCCCTCCCCTTCCCTCCCTCCCCTCCTCCCCTCGCCCCTCCGCCCCTCATCTTCCGTCCCCTCACGTCCCCTCCCCCCCTCCCTCTCCTCTCCCTCCCTCCCCCCCCCTCCCCTCGCCCTTCCACTCTCCCTCCCCCTCCCCCATTTCCTCCCATAATGCGCATGCTCAATGACAATGATCAGTGATCTCTAAGGCGCTGTGGTAGGAAGGCCATCACAGGCATTGACCACACCCTCCGCCTGATTATTCCGTCAGATCCCAGCCCCTGTGTCTCAGGAGGCGAAGCCACCACTCGGCGCCGTGGTGATTGAATACGCCGTCTCGGGGCGCCACTGATGCGTGGCGGGACACGTGAGCTGGGCACCGGCGCCGCCGCCGCCGGGGTCGACGTGTGGCTTATACATCAAGGGGTGTGTGGGCGGGGTGTGTGGGCGGTGTGTGGGCAGGGTGTGTGGGCCGGGTGTGGTGCGGGTGTGGGAGGGATGTGTGGGGCGGGGGCAGGGTGTTGGGGATGAGGTCAGGAGGAGCTGGGTTTGGTTTAGTTTGGTTTAGTTGGAGTTTTGCATCTTGGCAACATCGAAGGTCATATGAAGCCGGGAACTGACTTGTGAGTGGTGGGTGAAGGGGATGTGGGTTGGATATTGGCCAGGTGTCAGCGGGGTGGGATGAGGGTAGGTGGCAAAGAAGAACCTGTTTGTGTGGGTGGGGGGTCGAGTGGTTGGGGGTGGTCGAACATGGTGGGGTGTGGAGTTGTGGGATGTGCTAGGATGTGGTGGGGTGGTTGTTTTGTTTTTGGGGAGTTTTCAGTCGCATTGGTGCGCTGAAGGCTGCAAATCTGCAGCACTGAATGGGCACCCCTGAAAGCAGTCCCATGTGGTCGGGAGTTGGCTTCCAATGGGTAGTGATCACAGGAATTGGTGGGGGAGGGGGGGGGGGAGGAAAAAGGCAGCCTGAGGAGCCCAACCACAGTCCTCTGAGAGGGCCGGGGAGGCTGGGTGGTTGGTGTAGTTTTACGCCCCAGTAAGACCCTAGGCAATACCAGGTCGTGCACCGACTTGTGACAGCGCGCACTGTGGTGTAGTATGTGGTGGGATGTGGTGTAGGATGTGGTGGGGTGTGGTAGAATGTGGTGTGGTGTGGTAGGATGTGGTGTGGTGTGGGTGGTGGGCTCAGGTGGTGTGGTGTGGTGTTGTGGGTTCATGATGAAGTGGACCTGCGCTGATTGATCGAAAATACCCTTAGTTGCTCTGAGTTGCTCAAAACCAATATTATGCATTGCAAAGATGGATGACCTTCATTTGTTCAAACTTTCATTGATCTTTGTTTGTGAGTGTACTATATATATATATTAAAGTACTGCATGGTAGCGTGTTTCTATTTATTTTATTTATGTAATGATCCGTTGTGTTTCTAGGATCGTATCTACTTAAATAAAGAATATCATATCGCCAAGTTATGTGAATCACGCCAGCAATGTTTTTGTGTGTGCTTTAATGTTTTTTAAAGTTTCTTTTTATATATAAGCAGCAGTTATTGCTAGATCAATTACACTTCTATAAAGCCGTTCCACACGACTGGAGCTCTATGCTATCAAATTTAATACTGACATTCTTAAGGTGGTGACCTATGTATATATATATATATATATATATATATATATATATATGGGTCAGGATCACGAAAAGAGGCCAATTGGTGGAGCTTGTCGGCGTCGAGCATGGATATCGGCGTCGATCGGTATAATTATAGTTTACCATTGACAGAAATGTTGGAAAGTCCTTAAATTTATACTGAATATAAAGGTCGAGAAAATACAACAAACTTATTTGTTTCTAGGATAATTTAATATAAAACAAGGAAATGCATGAGACTTTAAGAATTGCGACACCGACATCTGTTAAACTTGTCGGCGTCGATCATTGGATGTCGGCGTCGATCGGTATAATTATAGTTTAGCATTGACAGAGATGTTGGAAAGTCCTTAAATTTATGCTGAATGTATAGGTCAAGAAAATACAACAACCTTATTTGTTTCTAGGATAATTTAATATGAAACAAAGAAATGCACTACACTTTTAAGAATTGCGATGCCGACATCTTCACTTGACCACCGATTGGCCCGTTTTCGTGAGGCTGACTCATATATATATATATATAAATCGCCATGTCTGGAAATCCGCGCTGACAAATTAATATCAGATTGGGATTGGGTCTAAGTTACTTGTATTTTAACATATTAAATGAAGATCTAATTTTGCATAGCATGATTAGGGCCATTTCCCATTTGCATCACCCCAGTGACAAGACTTGATCATTTAAGATCCTAGAATTGGGGCTTAAGCACATATTTCCGGCCTCCACACACAGAAGTTAGGGTTATACTTCCTATAAAGATTCTAGCGTGTAAAATACCGCTAGTTAACAACTTGATCTGTTTGTGTGGTAAGCGGTTTGTTTCTAACTTCTAAGTTGTGTGGTTTTAGAGATATTTAAAGTTTTCTGTTTGAATATTGCTCACAGCCATTGAGTTTGCAGTGTGACCGTATGTTGTCCTGCAGCCAAGCTGCGCATGCACACACCTAACTACCTATGCTGATGTCATGTGAACTAGGTCTATTCAATTGACTTAGTGTGCCCTTCTATGTGACGCAGATGCTTAAAGCTTCATAGTCCGATGAAAATATCAAATTTTCAAAACCAAAACAATTATCTAGATTTTATTCTACATATCTAACTCAGACACTGATGCACTTATTAAACATTCATCGCCACATAGAAGGGAATACTGAGGCAATTGAATAGAATATGTTACTGCAGAAGCCTATGGTGTCAGAGTTTTGGCGTGCTTGGCAAAATTAATTTAGCATGTTTGCACTTCAAGTATCTCAAAAGTTAGCCATTTAAAATAAAAGGTACTTAAAACTAAAGTAAGGTAGATTAGATCAATTACCCTAATATATTTATTTAAGAAAATGCCAGAATCTCAAACCATCGGATTATGCAACTTTAATGAATGCACCAGTATGTAAGTTGGATATGTGTTTTGGTTTAGAAAAGTGTTTTCTTTAATTAGACTATGCAGCTTTAATACTCATCCAATGTGCTGGGACAAATATAAACATGTCAATGTGCTATAATAAATCTACGCCTTGCCTACCCATAGCATTCAACAGAATCCTCGGGTTTCCACCAGAAATCAAAACTATAATTTTGTTTCTTCTTGAAGATTTATACGGCTTATCATGGATAAGTCTGAATAGACTTGGTTTCACCATTAGACAGTTTGTCGATAGAAAGTCCGAGCCTACACTTTTACCGACCCAATGGATTTTTAACCTCCCACACCACATAGACATGGTATGAGAGCAACCGGCCTTTGATGATGCTGTAAGTTATACACAGCGGTGGAAATCCAAATTTGCAGAGGTCGGGGCACGGGGAATCGAACCACCGACCTTCAGATTAGGAGTCCGACCTAGAAAAAAGTCAAGAACCTCTAACCACTCTTGCCACAGAGAACACCACAATTAACCGGATATGGATATGAAGACCTAAAGATCTTATTCCAATTTTGACAATATCCATTATCAATATGGCGTGGTCTGCTGGCACTTGCGTTACAATCTGCATATGACCTTTGTCCCTATTTGACCCAGTTCCACTCACCCTTGAAATATCTTCATCAAAAAGCTGTCACTGCTCTATGTGTGTGCCTGGTGCACAGCCTGTCATCGTGAAATGACACCTTCTGGTGCCTTCCAAGTCACACGTTCCATCCACATCGATCTTCCAAAGCTAGTTTTCTTTGAGAGAGAAAAAGAAATGACTTTTCACAAAGGCGGTGGCCTAATCGGTAGAGCGCGGGCCTCGCGTGCGGAAGGTTGGGAGTTCGGTTCCCGGTAGAGTCAAACCAATGACTTTAATATTGATCCTTGTCACTTCCTAGCTTAGCGCTCGGTGGCCTGATTTTCTAGTGGGGCAGCACTATAAAGTCACCATGGGTGTGCGCTGTCACAAATCGGTACCCGCCCTGATACGACCTTGGGTGTTGCTAGGACGTAAAACAACAAACACACAAAGAACTCCCAGCAGTACTACTACCGTTAGGCGTGTTTTGCATTGGCATTTTGGTGAATAAGATTGTGGGCTTCAGCATCCAATGGCTTCAGCATCCAATGGCTTCAGCATCCAATGGCTTTAGCATCCAATGGCTTTAGCATCCAATTGCTTCAGAATTCGATGGCTTCAGTATCCAGTTGTTTTTGTTTTGTTTTTTTGTTTTAGTTTTTTTTCTGCGTGTCTTAGTTGTTTCAGCAGGGGAAATTTCAATTCCGGACGATTGGTCTTCCTCATTCCACTGCTCCTTGCCCTATCCTAATAATACCGAGTGCCTGGCTAGGAAGCGACAAGTATACATTTTTAAGTCATTGGTTTGACTCGACCAGGGTTCGAACCCACAATCTACCAACACGGGAGAAGGATGCTGTAACTCATTTGGCCATCCCCTTTGGATAGTTTGTTTGTTTAACGACCCCCTCCCCCACAGCATGTGTACATATGAATAGCTACTTAATTATCCAAATATGAGCACAAGAACCAGTGCTACCGTACAGAATGTAACCTGGAGATGGCGGCGCTAGTTTCCGAATAGGCTGCAGTAAAGTGATGTTAGTCTGCAGACAAAAGGGATACATAAAAGTAGTAGAATCATATTCCTTATTTATTTTCACATAATAAATTATACACCAAACATATATGGACGCACTACGATCAACTGGCCTTCACGTACACAGACACACATGCACACATACACACACACCGATGCGTATATATACAGTAAAACCTCTCTAAATCGACCGACCATGGGAGCGACTTTAAATGGTCCATTTAGGGAGGTGGTTGGTTTAGTGAGTTGTTTTCATGGTTACAATGGTATTGTATGGGCGATTGTTTGGGACCCAAATAAAGCGATCGATATAGGGGAGTGATCGATTGGTGGAGGTGGTTGGTTAGAGAAGTTTTAATATGTGTGTATATATATATATATATATATATATATATAATAAAAAATATATATAATATATATAAATATATTATATATATATATATATATATATATATATATATCCCAAAACCAACATGGCCCCCTGGCATCTCCCCGTCACCGGACTGTCCACCTCCTCCTCACCCAGTTCGATGAGCAACTAACTCAACTCACCAAGCACCTTACACCTTACCCCTTACAGACGCCAGTAGCCACCCCTGACCCAAACTTCGCTTGGAGCAAACAGCCGAGTTGGGTAGGGTGAGCGGGGTCCCTCGCCCACCAACTCACTCTCACAAGCCCTTTGCCCCTCACCCCGCCCCACCCTTCGCCCCACCCTTCGCCCACTCCTCACCCCTCACCCCTCACTCGCCACCTGCCACCCACCCCCGCCCTTCACTCCTCACCCCTCGCCCCAGCCACGGCCCCTGGCGATCTGCTCACGCTCTACTGCGTTAGGATTGCAGGCGTTTTATTGATCAACAGGCCTGGCATTATTCACGGCATACAAACCCCCGACGGCCTCTTTCACGGTCTGCTGGGCCAATCAACGGGGCCCGGTTTTGTTCGGGTTATTGGTGAGTTGGACACGACGCGAATACATCTGTCTGGGCAGCAGTTTAAAAAATAGCCCCACGCAGCGCCTAGAACATTGCAATGGCGTTGACAGATGTTTATTGTGTTTGTTTGTTTGTTTGTTATTGCCATCACACTGAACATCACTGTGAACAAAGGCTTAGGAGTTTGCCTTGTCTGAACAGGTTATAGTTGCATTGAAATATCGTTGACACACATGTTTTTTTTGTATGTTTGTTTGTTTGTTCTTGCCATCACACTGAACATCACTGTGAACAAAGGCTTAGGAGTTTGCCTTGTCTGAACAGGTTAAGGTTCCATTGAAATATCGTTGACACACATGTTTATTGTGTTTGTTTGTTTGTTATTGCCATCACACTGAACATCACTGTGAACAAAGGCTTAGGAGTTTGCCTTGTCTGAACAGGTTACAGTTGCATTGAAATAGCGTTGACACGCATGTTTATTGTGCTTGTTTGTTTGTTATTGCCATCACACTGAACATCACTGTGAACAACGGCGTAGGAATTTGCCTTGTCTGAACAGCTTAAAGTTGCATTGAAATATCGTTGACAGATGTGTTTATTGTGTATCTTTGTTTGTTATTGCCATCACACTGAACATCACTGTGGACAAAGGCTTAGGAGTTTGCCTTGTCTGAACAGGTTAAAGTTGCATTGACATAGCATTGACACACGTGTTTATTGTGTTTGTTTGTTTGTTATTGCTATCACACTGAACATCACTGTGAACAAAGGCTTAGGAGTTTGCCTTGTCTGAACAGGTTAAAGTTGCATTGAAATAGCGTTGACACACGTGTTTATTGTGTTTGTGTGTTTGTTATTGCCATCACACTGAACATCACTGTGAACAAAGGCTTAGGAGTTTTCCTTGTCTGAACAGGTTAAAGTTGCATTGAAATAGCGTTGACACGCGTGTTTTTTGTGTTTGTGTGTTTGTTATTGCCATCACACTGAACATCACTGTGAACAACGGCTTAGGAGTTTGCCTTGTCTGAACAGGTTAAAGTTGCATTGAAATAGCGTTGACACACGTGTTTATTGTGTTTGTTTGTTTGTTATTGCCATCACACTGAACATCACTGTGAACAAAGGCTTAGGAGTTTTCCTTGTCTGAACAGGTTAAAGTTGCATTGAAATAGCGTTGACATGCGTGTTTATTGTGTTTGTGTGTTTGTTATTGCCATCACACTGAACATCACTGTGAACAACGGCTTAGGAGTTTGCCTTGTCTAAACAGGTTAAAGTTGCATTGAAATATCGTTGACCCACGTGTTTATTGTGTTTGTTTGTTTGTTTGTTATTGCCATCACACTGAACATCACTCTGAACAAAGGCTTAGGAGTTTGCCTTGTCTGATCAGATTAAAGTTGCATAGCCCGATAAAGCATACACTTTTACAAATATACCTTGGTTGCATAGTCTGATGCTTTTGAGTTTCTGCCATTTTGTTGATATATATAGAGATAGGTTTTACATACACACAGTAAAACCTCTCTAAATCAACCGACCTTGGGATCGACTTTAAGTTTGAATGGTCCATTTAAGGAGGTGGTCGGTTTAGCGAGTTAGAATATGGTTACAATGGTATTGTTGGGACCCAAATAAAGAAATCGATATAGAGGAGTGGTCGATCTGTGGACTTGGTCGGTTATAACGTTTTAATGTATATATATATATATATCACATTAGTTTTGATCATTATAATCTAATCTTACTTCAGTTTAAAATCACTTTTATTATAAATCGCTAATTTTAGAGATGTTTGAAGTGAAAAAAAGAAAATTAATTTTAATGTGCACGTCGAAATTCTGATACCACATAGCCTTCAGTAATAAAAGGTTCAACAAAATTGACTTAGGGGCTAAAATTCCCTTTTGAACAGCAAAAAATGCTTAGTGAGCGTGTCAGTATTTAAATAGATGAGATCGCCATTCCGACTGCGCATGCGCTGAAAACGGCGTCGAAAGAAAAACAAAGGCACTTGGTCATTGACTTTGCCGATGCGCATAGGGCAAAACTTTGATGTTATTCAAAATTAATCAAAAATATGTAGCAATTTGGCACAAACATGAATGGATGGATGCAATATAATAATATAATGAATATGTTTAAGACACAAGTCTACATAATTAAGCATTTTGAGCTAAGAAACATACAATTTCAGTCACTTTACACGCTGCTGTTTACATCAACATTGATTAGACATAATAAAATGTCAAATGTGTCTGATTAACCCTACCCATTTCCTAGCCCAACAAATGTTATTAACCATAGAATATAAATAAAAACATGAATAAAATAAGTAAAACTGACTCTGGCTATGGCTCTAACACTATTCTGAGTGCCCAGATTTGTCTAAATCTAAATGCAGATGGTATAAGATGTGATGATTAGATTGATGTAAATGCAATGCTACATAAAAGATTAACATCTTAATTTATTATATATATTCTTTTAGTTGGTATTCTATGTTTCAAACAAGAGCTGAGATGAGCTGAAACTAGCACATTTCATAACTGCACCCAATGTCTTAGCATTAGCCATGTGCTTCGCGGGGGGGTTGTTTTTCTTCCACACATCCCACAATGTATCGGGCGGCTGGAATGGTGATCTAGTCTATTGGGTCAAATCTAGCTAAGGTTTTTGGTTTTGAAAATTTGATGCTTTCATCGGACTATGCAACTAGCACAGAAACAATCCACAGATTATAAACATCATTTTAACAACAACACAAGTTTCGGTTTGATTTAAGCTTCAATATCGGAACCATAATTAGCACAGCTCCTCTCTCGTATAACATCATATCTGGAAGTTTATTATTTATACTATATGCGATTTTAATACAATGTATATGAAGCGTCCCTTAGTACTGAAACAATCCTTACATTATAAACTTTATTTAAACAACACAAAATATTCCAGTTTGATTTAAGCTCTTAGTGTATTGATCCAAACTGAATGTCGAAAGCGCTCTAGATATCGAACAGGTAGTGGGAGCCTGTCCTATTCCAGGTCGCCATGCAAAGCATTATGGGACAGGTTTAGTTCCCATAATGCACCTCTACTGAATACACCAGAAATCCATGTGCTCCTTTGATAGCGGCACTAATCCCATTGATCAAAGGGAACCGCCCTATTGCCATGGCAACAGCCGGAAAGTAAATCGCCAGCGCGTTTCAGGTGACCTCTTTATACGGCCTGGTGGCAATGTTATTTAATCTTTTAAGCTATCAGTTTAATTCTGCTAATCTAAGTTGCATAGTCCGATGGTTTTGAATTGTTGCCATTACAAAAAAAGCAAAGAAAAAAGGTAAAGATATTAGGTTCCTTGTTATAAGTGACCCTCTTTATTTTGAATTAACTATCCGCTATCAATTATCAATTGCTGCCATTTACAAAATATATAGCTAAACTTATTAGGTTAATTGTCATAATCGACATTACTTTAATTTGGATCAGTTTAATTCTAGTGATTAAAATTGCATCGTCCGATGCCTGTAAACAAGTAAATCTATTACTTATTAATCGACCTTACTTTAGTTTGAAGTAACTTCTATAATAAATCCGTCCTGATATGACCTTAGATGTTGGTAGGACGTAAAGCAACAACAAACAAACAAACAAACGCATCTATAATAAATGGATGGTTGACTTTAGAGTGAAAACGTGACACATTATTTTTGGTGTGCACATCAAAATTCCGATAGCATAGGTTTCACCAGTAACATATTCTTTCAAATTGGCATAGTATTCCCTTCAGTACAGCACTTGCTGTCTGGACCCCACTTCGTGCACACCTCTTCTATCACCTCTCTGCCATGCCACTCTCCTCCTTGATTATGTCTGAAAAGTGTTCCAGGAGGGCGAGCCGACCGGCATTTCACTTTCTACCTCTTACTCTGTCCGTGTCTCCATCTCGACGACTGGTCACCACAGAGCAAGGAGACATGGCCCTTTGACTCAACTCTCCTGATTTCTCTCTCCTCTATACTACCCTTTTCTTTTTTTCTCTCTCGGGCTTATTCCTCCCCTGATCAAGGGAGTTGTTTGCTTGGGTGGGGCCCTTTTCTTTTTCCCTGTCTCGCTTTGTTCTTGCTGCAGAACCCGGCTTTTCCTGTCCCTTCCTCCTAAACCATCGGATATGACCTTAGATGTGACCTTAGATATGACCTTAGATGTTGCTGGGATGTAAAACAACAACAAACAAACAAAACAAACCTAAACCATCGGCTACTGGACACGAGTGCAGTGCTACCGCCGGACCGGAGTGATCCGGATCCACCCCAACAACGCTTTGATAAAATTGTTGTAAAGAGATCGCCGCTTTTACAATCATCCTACCTGAAGTTTAATCTTCAATCCAAAGATCGGACCAATTTATCCATGCCTTTCTATATTGCTGCAGTTCTGCAGCCGGTAACCGTCATAAGGTTACAAACCACCCAAGAGCCGAGCTTCAGTACAGCCATAAATGTCTAATAAGTGCGCCAGTGTCTATATTGAATATGGATGATAAAGTGCAGATAAGCATTTTGGGTAATGTTGATGCTTTCATGGGACTATGCAGCCTTAAAGCGGAATAGCTCGATGAGAGCATCATTGTCAAAACCCAACCACTTTTAGATACTGGTTAATGCTGCATAGTCCGATGAATCATCAAATTTTCCAAACGAAAATAATTATTTAGATTTGATTCTATATATGTAACTTAGATACTGATGCACTTATTACACATTTGGTTCTGTGCAGAAGGCAATACTGAGTCAATTTAACAGAACCTGTTACTGCAGAAGTCTATGGTGTCAGAATTTTGGCAAGCTTGCCAAAACTAATTTTCCATGTTTGCACTCAAAATATCTCAACGGTTTACCTTTAAAATAAAAGTAACTTTGAACATAGTAAAGTAGTTACTATTGATCGATCTAATATATTTATCTAAAAAAAATACAGAAGCAACTATGCAACTTTAACTTATTAAACATTACACAATTGATTGATTATTGACTTTCTGCGCAGTTTGGAGTCTGCCCCTGAGGTTGGTTGGTTGATAGGTTGTTGGAGTTTTCCATCCTGGCAAAATCTAATTCATATCAGGACGGGTACCGACTTGTGACAGTGCCCACTCATGGCTACTTTATAGGGCTGCCACACTAGGAGACCAAGCTGCCAGCACCATGACCTGATATCCCACACAGTCACATTATCTTGACACTGAGCCAACCAGTCCTTGCCCTATCCTACTAATGCCAAGCATCTGGCTAGGAAACGAAAACTATCAATTTTTAAGTCATTTGTTTGACTCGACCAGGGTTCCATGATCTACCAAAATGGGAGACGGACGCTCAACTCATTCGGCCATCCCATTTGGTCTGTCTGCCCCTGAGGTTTCCCCGTGCTTGCGATATGTTTGTATGCTTGTAGTATGGTCTGCACTGACCTCTCATGCAAGGATCCACATACACAGGTAGGCTTTGGTCATTGCATCAGGGAGCCTAGATAATGTAACGGTTAGCACGCCAGCCCGGAATGGCAACAAGTATGGGTTTGAATCCTGATCTAGGCACAATATTGTCATCATCCCCACCCATTATACTGGATGACATGACCTGGATCCTATACAAGCTATGCGGTGTATAGTTACCTACCCTGTGTATCTATGCAAATGCATTGCATGTATAATATATATGTATTTGTAAACTTTAAACAATTTTTGAACGTAAATAATTTAATAGACTTACAATTCAATGGTGACGCATGTAGTAGTCTGTACTGACGCCAGGCACATAGACAGGTGGACGTGGATAGGGTGATTGCATCAGGGAGCCTAGGTAGTGTAATGGTCAGCATGCTGGCCTCGGAATGGCAAGAGGTGTGAGCTTGAAATCTTCTCTACACAATATTTTCCATTTCCATCATCTCCCACTACATACTAACTAAGAACAGTTTTAAATGGTTGAAATTCCACGGGGTTGAGTGTAGTAGTCTGCGCTCACCGCTCAGGTGACAGTTGGGGCGTGGATAGAGTGGTTGCATCAGGGAGCCGAGGGAGCGTAATGGTTAGCATGCTAGCTTCGGAATGGTATGAGGTGTGGGTTCGAATCCTGCTCTAGGCATAATATTTCCCATTTTCATCACCTCCACGACATCCTATTTACCCATAGTATATTTCCTAAGAGTAAGAGCAGCTCCTGCTAGGGCTACCAGTGGAGTCACTTCTCACGGGGCTACCCACAGAGACCACCCCCCCCCCTCTCTATACACAATCTTTGGTGACGGTGTGACGGTGAATGTAATTAGTTCAGACAACGTGTTAGTGTTTCCTCCACGAAGCGTTGGGAATTTGGATGGACGGGAATATGGTGCCAAGAGCCCCCAACTCAACCCGAATTTGGCCACGGCCAGTCTCCTGGGGTGCGTGGTCCCTACACCATCTAGTCGACTCGTGCCATCTAGCACCATATTGCGCCATGCATGCATTGTGGTCCATATCTAGGCAGAGTGTTCCATATCTAGACAGAGTGTTCCATATCTAGGCAGAGTGTTCCATATCTAGGCAGAGTGTTCCATATCTAGGCAGAGTGTTCCATATCCAGACAGAGTGTTCCATATCTAGACAGAGTGTTCCATATCTAGGCAGAGTGTTCCATATCTAGGCAGACTGTTCCATATCTAGGCAGAGTGTTCCATATCTAGACAGTGTGTTCCATATCTAGGCAGAGTGTTCAATATCTAGGCATAGTGTTCAATATCTAGACAGAGTGTTCCATATCAATGCACAGAGTTCCATATCTAGGCAGAGTCTTCCATATCTAGGCAGATTCTTCCATATCTAGGCATAGTGTTCCATATCAAGGCATAGTGTTCCACATTTCTGAAGCATCTGCACAACACTGGTGTTGTGACCAATATGCTGTAAGCTTGTCTTTTGTGTGTAATGCTTTAGAAAATATGATGCTTTCATCGGATTATGCGCCTTTAAGTCAGTGCAAATAGCTAGTGTCTCTATAATATGCCCCCATATAACACGCTTATTATATCTATTATATGCCCATTTCTAGCATGCTTATCATACCTTTTATATATGTCCATATCAGGCATTAGTTATACCTGGTATATACCCCAGCTGAATATGTGTCCCCATGCCCCCCATCTCTGCCAATTTGGATTTCCACCGCTGTGTATAACTTACAGCGTCATCAAAGGCCGGTTGCCCTCATACCATGTCTATGTGGTGTGGGAGGTTAAAAATCCCTTGGGTCGGTAAAAGTGTAGGCTCGGGCTTTCTATCGATAAACTGTCTAATGGTGAAAACAAGCCTATTCAGGCTTATCCATGATAGGCAGTATAAATCTTCAAAAAAAACAAAAACAACAACAAAAATGTGTGTGTTCTTAAGCGTGAGACTTCAGGATTCCATGGGGACGAATGTAGCGAGCCCATCTCTCATTGTGGTTTTATTTGTGTCCTTGAGACTGCCCTGGACTGGACTAACGATCTCGTTGTCATGGCAATATGTTTGGAGTTTTGCATTGCTTTCTGGGAAATATAATTAGTGGTCGACCTAATTTGAGGCTTGTTTTATTTAATCCCAGGGTTTAGCACATTGTCATAATTCATTGACAGGCCAAATACCGGAGGTAGGGATGTTTATTTTATGCCCATTGCTTAAATCCCTTTGTTGTTGTTTTACGTCCTAGCAACATATAGGGTCATATCAGGACGGATCCCCACCTGTGACTACACATTCATGGTGACTTTATAGTGCTGCCCCACTGGGAAATCAGCCCACGAGCACCATCACCCGATATCCCACTCAGTCACATTATCCTGACCCTGAGCTAACCAGCCCTTGCCCTATCCTATTAATACTGAGTGCCAGGCTAGGAAGCGACAAGTAGCAATTTTAAAGTCATTGGTTTGACTCGACTGGGAACCGAACTCCCGACCTTCTGCACGCGAGGCCCGCGCTCTGCCGATTACACTTAATATATCTATTATATGCCCCTATATACCACACTTAATATATATATTATATGACCATTTACAGCATGATTATGATTCCTTTTATATTCCCATTCCGGGGTTTAGTCATACCTGTTATATACCTATTTCAAACCTCTTTATTTGTCTATTATATCCCCATTTAACACATGACTAGTATTTCCTATGTATCCCCATTTTAAGCCTGCTTATTAATAACTATTATGCGCCCATTTCACACTAGCTAATAGCTACTATATGGACATTTCCGGTTTCACACCTGCTTATTATAACTGTCATATGCTCATTCCAGGCATGTGTACACATACTGTTATAAGCCCATTCATATCGGCTTATATTTCAGATGCGCTTATTATAACTAGTTTATATCCTTTCAAACCTGCATATTATAACAATTATATGCCAATTATATATCTACTTAAGTTATAGCTCAAACGTGTTTATTATAACAATTATATGTATATTTCAAACCTGCTTATTATAACTACTATATGCCAATTACATTTGTAGTTATAGCTCAAACATGCTTATTACTACTAGTATATATATCCATTTCAAGCCTGCATATTATAACTACTATATGCCAATTAGATATCTACTATATAGCTCTAACATGCTTATTATAACTAGTATATATATCCATTTCAAGCCTGTATATTATAACTACTATATGCCAATTACATATCTACTATATAGCTCTAACAT
Organism: Branchipolynoe longqiensis; assembly: GCA_030323885.1. NCBI lineage: Eukaryota > Metazoa > Annelida > Polychaeta > Phyllodocida > Polynoidae > Branchipolynoe > Branchipolynoe longqiensis. Next base: position 89,655,788 of record CM059186.1, on the reverse strand, counting down.
GCTTATTATAACTAGAATATATATCCATTTCAAGCCTGCATATTATAACTACTATATGCCAATTACACATGTACTTATTCTCTCACACATGCTTATTATAACTAGTATCTATATCCATTTCAAGTCTGTATATTCTAACAACTATATGCCAATTACATATCTACTATATAGCTCTAACATGCTTATTATAACAATTATATTTCCCTTTCAAGCCTGTTTATTGTAACTATTATATGGACATTGTATGGATGCCTATTTTTCAGGCCTGCTTATTATAGTTATTATATTCAAATTTCATATTTGCTCATATTTCATGTGTAGTTATTATAACTATTTTAAACCCATTACAGGCATATTTATTATAACCAGTATATAAAGTCAGGCTAAGTGAACAGAGAGGCGAGACGGGAGGTTGGTGAACAGCCTAATTTATTCGATAATAGTAGAATAATAAATAATCATTATTATAAGATACCTTCACCCGCCAATTTATATTTATATAATAGATTATATCACACATATCCATTTCAAATAACCTTATATGTCAGGCATGCTTATAGCTATTATAAGCTCATTTCAGAAGTGCTTTTTAAAAATCAATAGTATATGTCCATTTCAGGGATCCTTACTCTATCTATTAAGTATTATGTGTTCCTCAGCGCATATAAATAGCTTTTCCTGGTTTTTATTTGTCCTTCATAGCTGCAAAACGGGCCTTATAATGTAAAAGAGAGAGACAAAAATGAAGAAGGATTATTCAGCTTAAGTGTACCAGTTTGTTGTTGTTTTACGTCCTTGCAACATCTAAGGTCATGGCTTAGTCCTGACAAAGCGGAACAAGCCGAGAGTATCCTGGAGGGGTGTGGTAATGGGGCCCCATTAAACTTAAAGGGCGTTCTATCCTAGAAGAATGGGGAGAACTGTATACACAACACAAAGGTCTGTGTATAGTGGCACATTGACAACACTGCCTTAAAGTTGCATTGCCATTTAAAAAAAAAGATAATTATGAACCAATTTAATTTAGCTTGAAATGACTGATTTTAACAGGTTAAATTTGGTGTTTTTATTCCTTTTTGGTGATGGTGTATTTATGCTGGACATAACGATTAAGTCTAATGACTTGTTTTCGCCGCTAGACAGTAATAGTCGTGTGGTTACCCTTGTTTTATTTGTTGTGTAGATCTTCGGCATGCCGCCTTTCTCTATTTGTGAGCATTCTTCCACATCTCCCTATCCTCTGCGATTCTGTTAGATCTACAATTGGTTAGTTGTTCGGTTACCTATAGTTATTGTCCCTGACTGCCTTCACCATGTTGCATTATTATTGTATATTTAAAGTGAAAGTGTATATTAAATTAATGTCGGTGCGCACACCGTCAATGGCGGGCACGCATAGGCTTCAGCAGAACTTACACATTATATTAGATTAACTTAATGTTCCTGTTATACAGCAAATAAATGCTTAATGGGCGTGTCATTAACTCAGTTGCATATGTAGGATCAAAGGTAGGTAAGAGTTTTGTTTTAAGAAAATGTCATGTCGCATCAGACTATGCGGCTTTAATGAGCGCTGAGTGAGGTAGGCACCGTTAAAAGTGCTCTGTGTAAAATGACACAAGAGGTAGACACAGTCTGCAGAAGTGTATATTTATGTGTCTTCAAAGGGAAATTCACCCTCCATGCCATTGTTGTTCTGACATGGCAGGCGTCTTGTCAAAGGAGAGAAAGGCAAATACAGTAAAACCTCTCTAATTCCACCGACCATGGGACCGACTTTAAGAGGTCCATTTAGGGAGGTGGTCGGTTTAGAGAGTTAGAATATCTTTACAATGGTATTGTTGGGACCCAAATAAAGCGATCGATATAGGGGAGTGGTCGGTCTGTGGAGGGGTCGGTATATAACGGTTTAACTGTACAGTAAAACCTCTCTAAGTCGACCGACCATGGGTCCGACTTTAAGTGGTCCATTTAGGGAGGTGGTCGGTTTAGAGAGCTAGAATATCTTTGCAATGGTATTGTTGGGGCCCAAATAAAGCGATCGATATAGGGGAGTGGTCGATCTATGGAGGGGTCGGTTTCGAGTAGGTTTAATGTACTACAAAAACAGGTTGTACATTGGATAATTGATCGCACATGTGGGCGGTTTGCTGATCACAGTGGTTGCTGAAGATAGGTCCCCCTGTGTATATTATTCGACCTATTATAATATATATTGTGCAAATTATATATATTATATAAATTAATTACATTATATATATATAATATACGTTATATATTATATATATTATATACATTGTATATATTATATATATTATATGTATTATATATATTATGTATATTACATATACATTATATATTTTATATACTATTTAAAAAAAAATATATAGTATTTATAATATATATAATATAACTAATATGTATGCTATATATTATATAATATATATTACATATTATATATTACCTATCATGTACATATGTATTATTATATAGGGATAACGTAAAGAAGGCAATTAATTGTACATATGGACACAACTATCATTATCAAATATAGCAATTCCAAGTTTCTTACATATCTGTCAAGGTTCGCCTCTGGTATTTATTCGGATAAGAAAAGAAAAAGCTTCTCAGGGAACTTCCACAACAAGATTTCTATTATTGCGCCGCTGCACAACAAAGCGACCGATAAAATCATCGAATACTGCTAACCAAGCAGCAGACGAGGCTGAAACCAAAACAGCAGACAAGACTGCTACTGCTACTAGTGTTAGGCACATACGGCAACATGCAGCATAGATAGTTCACACAACACAGCTCTCCATAGCAATAAATAATTCTACTTACCATATATAGGCATATAACACAGCTAACGATAGTAAAAGACAACACATGTAACTATAGCAACAGACAACGCATGTAACTATAGAAACAGACAGCATAGCTTATCATAGCAGCAGACAACACACCTAACCATAGAAATCTATAACGCGCTCTAACCATAATAATATATGCTGCTTGTAAGAATAGCAACAGGTAACACTGCTATACCATATCAACAGAGAACACGGTTAATCACAGGAATCTATAACGCAGCTAACCATAGTAATAGATGCCATAGCTAATCATAGCAACAGAAAACACAGATAACCATAACAAGGCACAACACAGCTAACCATAACAACATACAAATCAGCTAACCGTAGCCACATACAAAACAGATAACCGTAGCCACATACAAAACAGATAACCGTAGCCACATACAAAACAGCTAACCATAGGAACAGACAGCACAGCTAATCGTAGCAACATACAACACAACTAACCATAACAAAATACAACACGGCTAACCATAGCAACATACAACACAGCTAACCATAGCAACATACAACACAGCTAACCATAGCAACATACAACACAGCTAACCGTAGCCACATACAAAACAGCTAACCATAGGAACAGACAGCACAGCTAACCGTAGCAAATTTATAACACAGCTAACCTCAGTAATAGATGCTAAACTATAGCTAACCATAGCAACAGACTCCCTAGCGATCGCTCACAATATTATTCACTTTAAGTTGTTACTCTGCAGCTCATCAATGTCGACTCTCATATATTGTCTTTTTGTAATCGCATATCCCCTGTCTTCCTGCTCTTAAAATGTCCATCCTAATCTCCCATGTATTTTTGTCTAAGGAGGGAGTAATTTACTGAATCAAGCGGGCATAATTTAATGTGGGGAATGGCTATTATAAAAAAAAAAAAGTGCAATGATTTTGAAGAAAAAGTCAGTAAGGTAAACAAATGAAACCATCCTTGAATTATCTTTGGTTGTTAAAGTTTTATATGTAGGTAAGGTATATTTATTAGAGTTTTATGTCCTAGCAACATCTAAGGTCATATTCAGACGGGCACCGACTTGGGACAGTGTGCACTCATGCAAGTTTATAGTGCTGCTCCACTGGCTGACTAGGCTGCTTGCACCATGACCTGATATCCCACTCGAAATAGCGAATGGTAGACAGGAAGTGTGACCACTTATTTGTCTCTCAGTCACATTATCCTTATACTGAGTTAACCAGTCCTTGCCCTACCATATTGATGCTGAGCGCCAGGCTAGGTAGCTAAGAGTATCAGATTTATAAGTTATCGGATTGACTCAGCCAAGATTCGAACTCCCCGGGAAGCCTGCGCTCTCAATGATTCTGTCACCACCTCTGGTCCTTATGTAGGTGTGCCAGAATATGCCAAAAATAGCTGGGTTTTATATTAAAGTGAATTATATAAATGCTGAAATGTACACACTCACATATATCTGTGTGTATGCGTAGATATGGATTCATATCTGTTTATCAAAGAGGTTTTATATATGAGCTGTATACATGTGTGTACGTACATATATATCATAGAAGAGTTTAGATATATGAGCTATATTATATATATATCTATATATATACCGCTGAAATATTAGCTGTTTTTTTATAATATATACATATGAGTCTGTCTCACGAAAATGGGCCAATTGGTGGTTTTAATAATAAAATGCACAAAAGAGTGCGAATGCATCTCCAAAATACTCTGGATTTAAGTTTCCTGTTGTATTTTCTCTACCTTTACATTCAGGATAAATCTAAGAACGTTCCACCACCTCTGTCAATGCTAAACTATAATTATACTGTTTGATGCCGACATCCAATGGTCGACGCCGAATCTTTAACAGAATATGCACATATGTGATGTATAACGTATTATGCGAGTATAAAAATACGTAAGGGAATATTACTTATTATTATCTGATTGTTGTTATTGTTATCCTCCATAAGTTACAACACTTTGCCGGTTTTGCCATCTCGCCCACCTTCCGCCCTCAGTCAGTCGCACCGGAGGATTTTTTCTTACATATATAGACATACACATTATATACATATACACATGTACATGTATACACATATACACATTTACATATCTATGTACACATATACACATATACACATATATGTACACATATACACATATACACATATAGTATATACACATCTATGTACATGTATACACATATACACATATAGTATATACACATCTATGTACATGTATACACATATACACATATATATATATGCACATATAGTATATACACATCTATGTACACGTATACACATATATGCATATGCACATATACACATATACTATATAGTATATACACATCTATGTACACGTATACACATATACACGTATACACATATACATGTATACACATATACTATATGCACATATATGTACATGTATACACATATACACATATAGTATATACACATCTATGTACACATATACACATTTATATACACATATACAAATATAGTATATACACATCTATGTACACATATACACATATACACACTCCTATATATTCCTAGCTTGCCGCTCGGCATTTATTTTTGTCGGAAGCTCAATGTCAGTATAATGTGACTGAATGGGATATCGGTGCTGGCGGCCTGATTTCCCAGTAGGACAGCACTATAAAGTCACCATGAGTGAGCAATGTCACAAGTCATTACCCATCCTAATATGACCTTAGATGTCGCCAGGACATAACACTCCAACCAACCAACCAACAGCCAACAAACTCCACTCCTCGTTCCCGTTTAGCCCCCACCTATATCGCCCCTCCCGCTCCGTCCGCCTTTAAAAGAAAAAGAAAAAAGCCAAGTCCCACCCTCTCACTTCCTCTCTCCTCTCACCTTCCCGCCCCTTCCCTCCAAACCATATCGCCCATGCAATCTCACACCGTCGCCTATGCCCAGACGCATAACCCGACCCCCACCCCGACCCCCACCCCCACCCGCTCCTCCCACTTAAATTGTTTTTATTTTTTTTATTGAGGCTGTATTTATTCTGTCCATAGCATACAAGCCCAGGTACCCAGGCTTGTTTTCAATGCTGGCCAGTTGTAGTGTTGGTGTTGTCTTACCACACAGTAGCTGCTGATACGTTATTTGATTGCCTGCATTTCAGTAGCAGATAGATAATTGGTTGGTATGGTTAGTAGGCTATGTTTTTTTTTTTAAATTTTCTTGGCACTTCTCCTGCACGTTCACCGACACTTTACATCCTAACTCCCCCCTCAACCCTCTCCCCACACACCACACCTTTCTCTCGAGTTTTTGCCAATCACCGACCCCCCCCCCCACACACACACACTCACCCCGACCCAGCTCCTCCCACTTCTTCTCCCGCGCGTCCACCCACACTCTGTATCGTAAAGCCCCCATCAGCCCCTCTCCCCACACACCACACCTTTCCCTCCAGTGCTTGCTAACCACCGACCTCTCCCCACCCCTACCCCCACCTCCACCTCCACTCCGCCACCCCCAATTCTCCCCCTGCCCCCCACCCCCACCCCCACCTGTTGTACCGTAATGCCCCCATCAACCACAACCCCCCACCTCCACACACACACACACACACACACACACCTTTCTCTCCGGTGCTTCCCAACCAACGACCTCCTCCTCCCAGTGCTGCAGATTTGCAGCCTTCAGCGCGTCAACGCGACTGAAAACTCCCCCAAAACAAAAACAAACTCCCAGCCCCACCCCCATCCCCACACTACCGCCCTCCCGCCCCACTTACCCCCCGACCCCAACCCGACCCCCACTCGACCCCCACTCTCACCTCCGCCCTTTCCCCCGCCTCCGCCCCAATTCCCACTCCCATCTCCGCCCCACGCTACCGCCCCCGCCCCGACCCCAGTGCACACAGGGTGCATATAAATGGCGCTACCCGCAAGCTTTATGATGGTTCCGTTTGTCGGGTGTGTTCACAAATCTGCCGGACTCATTCATTCTCGGCCCGAAGGACACATGGTCCGGACAGAAGCTGTGTATGTAAGGCACTAGTGTGTGAGTGATTTAGTGTATGAGTGTTGTAGTGTGTGAGTGTAGAAGCTGTGTGTGTCAGGCACTAGTGTTGGAGTGATTTAGTGTATGAGTGTTTTATTGTGTGAGTGGAGAAGCTCTGTGTGTATGGCACTAGAGTGTGAGTGATTTAGTGTATGAGTGTTTAATGTGTGAGAGTGTAGAAGCTGTGTGTGTAAGGCACTAGTGTGTGAGTGATTTAGTGTATGAGTGTTTTAGTGTGTGAGTGTAGAAGCTGTGTGTGTATGGCACTAGTGTGTGAGTGATTTAGTGTATGAGTGTTGTAGTGTGTGAGTGTAGAAGCTGTGTGTGTAAGGCACTAGTGTGTGAGTGATTTAGTGTATGAGTGTTGTAGTGTGTGAGTGTAGAAGCTGTGTGTGTAAGGCACTAGTGTGTGAGTGATTTAGTGTATGAGTGATTTAGTGTATGAGTGATTTAGTGTGTGAGTGTAGAAGCTGTGTGTGTAAGGCACTAGTGTGTGAGTGTTGTAGTGTGTGAGTGATTTAGTGTATGAGTGTTTTAGTGTGTGAGTGTAGAAGCTGTGTGTGTAAGGCACTAGTGTGTGAGTGATTTGAGTGTTTTAGTGTGTGAGTGTGTGGCTGTGTGAGTATGGTACTGTGTATGAGTATTTAGTGTGTGTATGTGTGAGTGTGCGAGTGAGTGAATGTGTGTGAGTGTATGAGTATTTTAGTGTGTGAATATTCGGCTGTGTGAGTGTGTGGATGTGTCTGACTGTTTTAGTGTGTGAATATTCGGCTGTGTGAGTGTGTGAATGTGTCTGACTCTTTTAGCGTGTGAATATTCGGCTGTGTGAGTGTGTGAATGTGCCTGAGTGTTTTAGTGTGTGAATATTTGGTTGTGTGAGTGTGTGGATGTGTCTGAGTATTTTACTGTGTGAATAATTTGTCTGTGTGAGTGGATAAATATGTCTGAGTGTTTTAGTGTGTGAATATTCGGCTGTGTGAGTGTGTGGATGTGTCTGAGTATTTTAGCATGTGAATATTGGTCTGTGTGAGTGCATGAATGTGTCTGAGTGTTTTAGTGTGTGAATATTTGGCTGTGTGAGTGTGTGGATGTGTCTGAGTATTTTAGTGTGTGAATATTTGGCTGTGTGAGTGTGTGAATGTGTCTGCATCTTTTACCGTGTGAATATTCGGCTGTGTGAGTGTGTGGATGTGTCTGACTGTTTTAGTGTGTGAATATTTGGCTGTGTGAGTGTGTGGATGTGTCTGAGTGTTTTAGTGTGTGAATATTTGTCTGTGTGAGGCTGTGAATGTGTCTGACTCTTTTAGCGTGTGAATATTTGGCTGTGTGAGTGTGTGGATGTGTCTGAGTATTTTAGCGTGTGAATATTTGCCTGTGTGAGTGTGTGAATGTGTCTGACTGTTTTAGTGTGTGAATATTTGGCTGTGTGAGTGTGTGGATGTGTCTGAGTATTTTAGCGTGTGAATATTGGTCTGTGTGAGTGTGAATGTGTCTGAGTGTTTTAGTGTGTGAATATTTGGCTGTGTGAGTGTGTGGATGTGTCTGAGTATTTTAGCGTGTGAATATTGGTCTGTGTGAGTGTATGAATGTGTCTGAGTGTTTTAGTGTGTGAATATTTGGCTGTGTGAGTGTGTGGATGTGTCTGAGTATTTTAGCGTGTGAATATTGGTCTGTGTGAGTGTGAATGTGTCTGAGTATGTTAGTGTGTGAATATTTGTCTGTGTGAGTGTGTCTGAGTATTTTAGTGTGTGAATATTTGGCTGTGTGAGTGTGTCTGAGTGTTTTAGTGTGTGAATATTTGGTTGTGTGAGTGTGTGGATGTGTCTGAGTAATTTACCATGTGAATATTGGTCTGTGTGAGTGTATGAATGTGTCTGAGTATTTTAGTGTGTGAATATTTGTCTGTGTGAGTGGGTCTGAGTATTTTAGTGTGTGAATATTTGCCTGTGTGAGTGTGTGAATGTGTCTGAGTGTTTTAGTGTGTGAATATTTGGTTGTGTGAGTGTGTGGATGTGTCTGAGTAATTTACCATGTGAATATTGGTCTGTGTGAGTGTGAATGTGTCTGAGTGTTTTAGTGTGTGAATATTTAGCTGTGTGAGTGTGTGAATGTGTCTGAGTATTTTAGTGTGTGAATATTTGGCTGTGTGAATCTGTCTGCGAGTGTTTTAATGTGTGAATAGTTGGTTGTATGAGTGTGTGAATGTGTCTGAGTGTTTGTTTTGTGTGTGTGTGTTTTATTGTTGGTACGGTATTTATTCTGCTCATAGCGTGTAAGCTCCCGCGAGGGTGCTTGTTTTCAACGCTGGACAGCTGTGAGGAATGTTATGGTGGATGCCCGGGTTCCGGTTCCGGGTTTTAGTGTTTGACTACATGGATGTATGAGTGCATATGTGTTTTAGTATATGAGTGTGCGACTGTGTGAATGTGTGACCAGTTGTGACCATGCTATGAGTGTGTTAGTATGAGGGTATTATTAGTGTAAGAGTGCGTGGGTGTATTTGTTCATTACTATGAGTGCGTGTGAGTGTAGGCAGAGAGCGTGTATATAAACAGATGAGAGGGACAACTCCCATAATAGAGCATGTAACATCTGCCGACTGTGGCGCTCCAAGTGGTGGTTGTTGAACAGCTTAAGCATATGGGCAAACTTCAAGGCATTTTCAATGGCGTGGCAATCTTCATACAGAAAAGTTAAATATCTTAAAACACAAACCTAGAACAACTGATTGAATCAATAGAAACATGTTACCAAAGATTATATTAAATTGATATGGTTAGTTCTGATTTCTATAATTTGAATAAAAGACTTTTACTAGCTACCAAACCAAGCATTGTCAATGGTGAGCAGTCTTCGTACAGAAAAAGTGAAATATCTCTAAAACTACACTACATAGAAACAAACTGTTTGGAACACATATAGAAACATATTTAACAATGAGACTATATTAAATTTACATGGCTAGGGTTCTGAATTTCTATTAATTTTGAATAAAATACACGTTTTGCACTACACGTACGGCAACTCAAGGCATTGTATGGCGGTGAGCAATCTTCATACAGAAAACGTTAAATATCTCTAAACTACACCACATAGAAACAAACGCTTGAAGACATATAGAAAACATGTTTACCAAAAGATTATATTAAATTGATAAGGTTAGGCTTCTGGATTTCTATTAATTTTGAATAAAAACAAATGTTTTGCATTGAGCGTACCGGCAAAGTCAAGGCTTGTTCAACACTAACCGCCAGGAACGCCACTGTAGCCTGTGTTACCGTTTTTCGCGGGAGTTGTCCCTCTCATCTGTTTATATACACGCTCTCTGGTGTAGGTGTGAGTGTGCGAGGGTGTGATTGTGCGTGTGTGAGTGCAAGTGTGAGAGTGAGTGAGTGAGACATGTTGTAGTGTATGCATATACGTGAGGTGTGTATGTATACATGTGTGAGTGAGTGAGATCGCCGGTGGATATGTGGGTGTGTACAGGTGTGTGACTGGGTGTGTGTGCGAGTGTGTGTACGTGCATGCGTGATTATATACATGTCTATATTTATATGTATGCATATATGTAAGTAAATATGTGTATATAGATATATGTTTATGTGGATCCATCTATATATATATATATATATTTGTGTGTATGTATATATGTTTGTGTGTATGTATATATGTATAAATGTAAATGTGTGTATGCGTGTGTATGTATGTCAGTGAGTGTAAGTGTATGAATGTAAGTGTGAATGAGTGTGGGTGTGTGTGAGTGCATGTATGAAGGTGAATGTGAGAGTGTCTGTATGAATGTGAGTGTGTGTGAATGTTAATGAGTGTGTGTGAATGTTAATGAGTGTGTGTGAATGTGTGTGAATATGTGACTGAATGTGTGTGAATGGGAGTGTATTGTGTGAATGTGTGAGTGTGTGTGCATGTGAGGGAGTGAATGTAGTGTGAATGTGAGAGTGTGTGAATGTAGTGTGAATGTGAGAGTGTGTGTGAAGGTGAGAGTGAATGTGTGTGAGTGTGAATGCGTGAGTGTGAATGCGAGAGAGTGTGAATGTAGTGTGAATGTAAGAGTGAGTGTGAGTGTGTAGTGTGCGTATGCATGTGATTGAGAGTATGTATGCATGTGAAGGTGTGTGTGAATGTGAGAGTATGTGAATGTGAGTGTGAATGTGTGTGTAGTGTGTGCATGTGATTGAGAGTGTGTGTGAATGTGAGAGTGTGAATGTGAGTGTAGTTGTGAATGTGAGAGTGTGCGTGAATGTGTGTGAATGTGAGTGTATGTGTGAATGTGACTGTCGATGTGAGTGTGTGTGAATGTGAGAGTGAATGTGTGTGAATGTGAGTGTGTAGTGTGTGTGCATGTGATTGAGAGTAAGTGTGAATGTGAGAGTGTGTGAATGTGAGAGTGTGAATGTGAGTGTATGTGTGAATGTGAGAGTGTGAATGTGTGGATATGAGTGTGTGAATGTGTGTGAATGTGTGTAAATGTGAGTGAATGTGAATATGAGTGAGTGTGTGTGCGGCTGTCCGGCCGGTCTGCGCCGGTCGCCGGCCGTGGGTCGTTTCACACCGACGCCGCCTCCTAAATCATCAAGGCGGTGCCGAGTGTTCGGGGGTAGTCGGCCGGAAGCTTTAACCCCGGTCCCGCAGGGGAGGGAGGAGGTAGCGCAGCGCCACCTACATCATCAGCCTTCATTGGGTATTTTTCACCCTGGCAATATTTCAGGTCACCAGGCTCGGTGGCCTAATCGGTAGAGCGCAGGCCTCGCGTGCGGAAAGTCGGGGGTTCGTCTCCCGGTCGACTCAAACCAGTGATGTACACAATTGATACTTGTCACTTCCTAGCCTGGTGTTCGGCATTAATAGGATAGGCCAAGGACTGGTTGGCTCAGTGTCAGGATAATGTGACTGAGTAGGATATTGGGTCATGGTGCTGGCGGCTTGATTTCCCAGTGGGGAGAACTATAAAGTTGACATGAGTGCACACTGTCACAAGTCGGTACCTGTCCTGATATGACCTTAGATGTTGCCAGGATGTAAAACTCAAAAAAACTAACTATTTCAGGTCATGCCAGGATGAATACTGACTTGTGTGACAGTGTACACTCATGGTGACTTCATAGTGCCGTCCTACTACCATACTAGTACTACTACTAGAGGACTGGGTCACTGCACCATGACTCGGCATTTCACTCAATTAGATTATCCTGATACTGAGCAAGCCAGTCCTTTTCCTATCCTATTAGTGGCAGGTTAGGTGGCGACAAATATAAATTTGGTAAGTCATTGGTTTGACTTGACCAAGGTTATACTTCTAACCGACGACTTCCTGTACAGGACTCTCAAGGCCCGGTCACATACAAGTTAGTGGACATAGTTGAACATAGTGGAGGCTAACGTAGTTGAACGTAGTTGAATGTATCAGCATACATACTTCTCCGGTACGTTCAACTACGTTCAACTTGTTCAACTACGTTCAACTACATTCAAATACGTTCAACTATTTGCCTCCACTACGTTCAAGTACTTCCACTAACGTGTATGTGACCGGGGCATTACTGATTTGGGTATCCAGTCTGGTCAACAGGGGTTGTGACTGTTGCATAACGCCACCACCCACCCACCCCCACCCACCCCCACGCACCCCAAAAAGAAACACCCAAAAACACAAACAAAAACTCACACACAAAAACACCACAACCTACCGGTATTCCATGTACATGGGCGATGTGATTCATTATACGACACATGAATGATAAAGGAAGTCCAGTATTTTATTATATTCATTCATCACCATCTTGTAATTGATGTGTCTCTCTGTCTTATATCAACCATCTATTTCACTTCACTTGTTCCGTTCCGATTGTCGGTACTACTGTACTGACTTGTGACAGTGCACACTCATGGTGACTTTATAGTGCTGTTCCACTGGGAAATCAGGCCGCCAGCACCATGACCTGATATCCCACTAAGTCACATTATCCTGACACTGAGCCAACCAGTCCTTACCCTATTCTATTATTAGTATTAATGCCGAGCGCAAGGCTAAGAAGCGACAAGTATCAATTTTTAAGTCATTGGTTTGACTCGACCAGGGTTCAAACGCACGATCCAATGGTCTACCAACACGGGAGACGCTCTAACTCATTCGGCCATCCCGTCTGGTCTCTCTATGTATACATGTACTATATACTTTATTATGTGGATATAAATAATGGCATCCCCTTAATGTTTCTCTCTAAAGGCCCGCTCATGTAGTTGAACGTACCGGTATCCATACTTGTCCAGTACGTTCAACTACGTTCAACTACGTTAGCCTCAACTACGTTCAACTAGGTCCACTAACGTGTATGTGACCGGGCCTTAACCTACTTAACTTCCATGTTATTCACTGCGGAGCGGGCATTCTCTCCTCCCCCACCTATATGCGATGAGCCAACTGTCACTCTGCTCACTTTCATAACATATATATATATATATATATATATTTACACATACCAAAAGATAGGATTTTGCATATAGGCATAATGCATATGAGGCCCTTTTGAAAGCATTCTACAATAAGTGTTGTGGCGTACAATCAAATATTTCCGAGAGAAAAGAGGCAGAGAGGTTGTTTGTTGGAGTTTTACATCCTGGCAACATCTAAGGTCATATCAAGATGGGTACCAACTTGTGACAGTGCACACTCATGGCAACTGTATATTGCTGCCCCATTGAGAAATCAAGCCGCTGCCACCATGACCCAATATCCCACTCAGTCACATTATCCTGACACTGAGCACACCAGTCCTTGACTTATCCTATTTATTCTGAGTGCCAGGCTAGGAAGTGACAAGTTTCAATTTTGTAAGTCATTGGTTTGACTTGACCGGGAACCCAAGCTCCTGACCTTCTGCACGTGAGGTCCACTCTTCCGAATCGGCCACCGCGCCCAATTTTGAGAGAGAGAGAGAGAGAGAGAGAGAGAAAGAGAGAGAGAGAGTGAGGGAGTGAGTGAGGGAGGAAGTGGGGGAGTGAGAGATTGAGAGGGAGGCGGACATATGACAGAGAGATACAGGAAAGAGTGACAGAAAGGGCAAGACACCCATAGTTCATGCCGGCGTGCTATACAGGTTTAACTGTGTGGTGTGATTTGATACCCAGTATATGTGGCGCTGTAGTGTGCACCTCCTCTCTGTGGAATGAACACACAACAACAAACATCGCGTTCTGTACCGAAGGTGGAAGCCGGCCCAGGCGAAACAATGCTTATTCTGGGGGGCGCGGTGGGGTGTGGGTAGGGGGGGGGGTGCAGCACGGGGGAACCAACCACTGAGGCACGAAGGAAATATGGGAGTAGAGTGACGCCATGTTCCATTAGGACTCCGGACACGTAAATAATCACATTCCATGTGCGCTAAGATAGATGTAAGTTTGTGACTCCTGAGAGGAGATATTTATATTGGCAGTTTCCACTTATATCTGGTTTTCAATATCTCTTTTCTATTAAAGTTGCATAGTCCGATGGTTTTGAATTTCTGCCATTTTTCTGAGATAAATATATGTAATTGGTTGTAATAACCTACCTTACCTTAAGGCCCTGTCACATTACGGCGTGACAGGGCCTTAAGGTATACGCTACTCATACGCTACTCATACGCCGCCAGATGCCGGCTTATGTGAAGCGTATGAGGCATACGCCGCCATACGCTTTCATAAATCCGTCCGTCCAAATTTTGTTGTGCATGCTAAAAAAAACTCGACCTATGAGGGCGTATGGCCCATACTGTCAAAAAATGTCACAGCACGCTCCCATATGCTCCTCGTACGCTCGCTCAAACTCACCCGAAAGTTCACCGAAGGTCATCATAGGCTGGCACCAGCACGGCATACGTAGGTTTTCAATACGCTCCCGCCATACGCCGTAATGTGACAGGGCCTTTAGTTTGAAGTAACTTTCATTTTGAATGGCTAACTTTTGAGCATGTCCAACAATTTCTTGCAGCCACATTCTACCCCGACCACAGCCCGTTTTTAGAACGTGGTCAGACGTTTTGAGAACTAATTTGGTGTGATGGGGGTGAGTCAGAGAAGACAGACATATGTGAAGAATAGAAGACAGACATATGTGAAGAATAGAAGACAGACATATGTGAAGAATAGAATCCGAGGAAGGAAGGTGGGGTTGTAGGTATGTGAATCAATACACTACGGCAGAGTATAGTTTAAGAAGGGCATTGCAAGTGAACGCCTTGAGCTATGGAGTAGGGTAATAAAGAAGCAATGGCGCCATGCCTACCTACCTAAGGTGGGTGGGAAGGTGTGGGAGGGGGGGGGGGGAGCTGGTGAAGAGGATGAATATGTAGTTCATCGTTCGCACACTAGGGGTTGGTTGGTTTGATTGTTGTTGAAATTTTGCGTCCTGGCAACATCTAAGGTCATATCTGGACAGGTACTGACTTGTAGCAATGCACACTCATGGCGACTTTATAGTGCTGTTCCACTGGGAAATCAGGCCGCCAGCACCATGACCTGATATCCCACTCAGTAACATTATCCTGACACTGAGCTAACCAGCCGTAACCCTATTCTATTATTAATATTAATGCCAAGCGTCAAGCTCGGAAGCGACATGTATCAATTTTGTAAGTCATTGGTTTGACTTGACCGGGAATCGAACTCCCGATTTCCCACACGGAAGGCATGCACTCTGCCGATTTGGCTACCGCGGCTGGTCTCACGCTAGGGGTTACTGATAGCGGGGTGGGGGTGGGGGTGGGGTGATAGCGGGGGTGAGGTGGTGGTGGTGGCGGGGTACAGTGTGAAGGTTAGCGGGTCGGTGGCCTGAAATAAATGAAGCCTCGGTGTGTGTAACTTATGAGCCTGGTCGCACCGATGAGGGCCATGGCTATGGAGAATTGAAAACATGGGCGTTCTGCATACTTCTGTGAGAGTGTCGGTGCGCATGCTCGATATGGCAGTGTCATGGCATTGAAATGGCATTGTCATGGTATTGGACCAGACGGGGTGGCCGAATGAGTTGAGTCTCCGTCCCCTGTTTTGGGAGATTGGAGGATCCGAACCCATGAGATCGTGGGTTCGAACCCTGCTCGAGTCAAACCAATGACTTAAACATTGATACATGTCGCTTACTAGCCTGGCACTCGGCATTACTAGGATAGGGCAAGGACTGGTTCGCTCAGTGTCAGGATAATATGACTGAGTGGGATATCAGGTCATGGTACTGGTGGCCTGATTTCCCAGTGGGGCAGCACTATAAGATCGCCATAAGTGCGCACTGTCACAAGTCGGTACCCATCCTGATATGACCTTAGATGTTGCTAGGACGTAAAACAACAAACAAACAAATCATGGTATTGAGATTGCAATGTTTTGGCATTGCCATAGTATTGACATTGTATTGTCATGGTATTGTCATGTTATTTCCATAATGTTTGCATTGTATTGTTATGTTATTGTCATGATATTGGCATGATATTGTCATGTCATTGTCGTGGTATTGTAATGGCCATATGATGGTAGAGTCATAATATTTTCATGGTATTGTCATGATATTGTCATGACATTGTCATGGCATTGTCATGGTATTGTCATGGCATTGTCATGGTATTGTCATGTCATTGTCATGGTATTGTCATGGTATTGTAATGGCCATATGATGGTAGAGTCATGATATTTTCATGGTATTGTCATGATATTTTCATGACATTGTCATCGTATTGTCATGACATTGTCATGGCATTGTCATGGTATTGTCATGTCATTGAGTTTGCAGTGTGACAGAGTGTCATCCTGCAACCAAAAGGGGCGTGCACAGACCTAGATTCGCATGCTGACGTCATATGAAATAGGTCTATAGCACTTTCAGAGGGTGAAGTATTCTGTGGAACAGGCAGGGTTTCATCAAACTCCCGATCTCCCCGACGGGAGGCCTGCGCTCTACCGATTCGGCCACCGCGTCTGGTCCCTCACAGGTGGGTGTAGTGGGTCACGTAGAGTCGGAGTAAAGGTGAATGGAACGATGGTTTGTGAGTAGGTGTGTACTACTAGTACTAGTAGGTGTGTACATAGGGTTGAAACCTGGGGTGCTGGGTGCTGTGAACATGCCAAGGGGGCGTGGCTTATTTTAGTTTAGACTGTGTCTGTGTGTTAAGAAGTGTTTGGCAGCGTGGGTATGCATTAGCTAACCAGACGGGGTGGCCGAATGAGTTAGAGCGTCCGTCTCCTGTGTTGGTAGATCGTCAGTTCGAATCCTGGTCGAGTCAAACCAATGACTTAAAAATTGATACTTGTTGCTTCCTAGCCAGATGCTCGGCATTAATAGGATAGGGCACGGAGCAGTGGAATGAGGAAGATCAGTCGTTTGCGACTGAAATTTCCTCTGCTTAAACAACTAATGTACCCCCCCCCCCCCCCGAAAGAAATTAGTACAGAAGCACAGCTGGGGTATGGTTGAGGAGGAGAATTGTAAAGTGAATGGTAAAGTGAATGGACCAATAGCTTGTATGTCCTGATATGACCTTAGTTGCTGCTAGGACGTAAGACCTCAACAAACAATATGTGTATTGTGTCTGCGTTCATTCTATGCGTTATTGTGTATTCCTGAGATTAAAGATCTTCGCAAATTCGCGGATATCCGCGATTTTTGTTGTTGTAATTTGCGATCTGTTATATTTCTAAAGATCCAAAATTTTCTGACCATTAAATGGTCCATTTAGGGAGGTTTGAGGTTTAGGGAGTTTTCTTTTATATCATTACAATTGTATTGTATGGGTGATTGTTTGGGACCCAAATAAAGCGATCGATATAGGGGAGTGGTCGATCTGTGAAGGTAGTTGGTTAGAGAGGTTTTACTGTATACAGTAAAACCTCTCTAAATCGCCCGACTATGGGACCGATTATAAGTGGTCCAATTAGGGAGGTGATCGGTTTAGAGATCCGGGTTAGAACATCCTTACAATGGTATTGTTTGGACCCAAATAAAGCGATCGATATAGGGGAATGATCGATCTCTGGAGGTGGTCAGATAGAGAGCTTTACTGTATACATATTTTCACAATGCAGTAAAGCCTCTCTAACCGACCATCTCCACAGATCGACCACCTCCCTATATCGATCACTTTATTGTAATGATAAAAAAATGCGCCCTAATCCGAGTACCTCTCTAAATGGACCATTTAAAGTCGGTGCCATGTTCGGTCGATTTAGAGAGGTTTTACTGTACACATTGGACATGCAGAGTGAGTTTGGGTAAATCTAAAAAGCGGATGTGGATGTTGTGGTTCTTCCCACAACACAACACAACCACGTCCCCTGGTAGGTAGTTATTCAGTTACAACAACATCAGCAGCAGCAGCAGATGGCACAGCGGCAGCTGCAGCGGCTCCAACAGAAGCTGCAGCTGCAGCAGCAGGGCGCCATATCCCAGTCAGAGAGTACGCGTACTCCTCCTCCTACTACTACTACTACTACTACCCTGGCTGCTCCAGGGTTGGCGCGTCTGTTCACGGCTCCCGGCTGATAGGCAACGGGGGGTCCGGGGGTCCGGTCGGTCCGAGCCGTACAGCAAACAGGCATTTTATCGGGCCGGCAAGCAGCCCTCACCGGCTGTGAGGGGAGACGCACGCGCACACTGCCTCGCCTCTCCAGACCGGCCTCCAGCGGCCTTGGAGCTTTGGAGCCTTGGAGCATTGGAGCCAGCAACAACACAGCCCAGCCCCGATAGCAAGCAAGTGGGCGGGTGGATGGATGGATAGGGAGGCTTCCGTTCCGGAGAAAGGGCCTTAATTAGTTGGCAGAGCTGGATGTCATTCGCGAAACACACGTGTCGGTGTGAATTATAGCCGAGGAAATAAGGTAAGTAAGAGATGCGCTATAACTCCTGTCAGTGTCAGGGAGGCATGTGTGTGTCTGAGTGTGTGTCTATGTGTGTGTGGTGCCTGTGTGTGTATTGTGCCTCCCAATAGTCGATGTTTACATTTTGTGCTGGGGGTGGGGGGGGGGGGGGAGGAGGAGGGGTTGTTCAACAAACAAAGTGTGTGTGTGTGGGTGTGTGTTTCTCTCTGTATCTGTGCGCGTGTCTGTGTGTTTCTCTCTGTATCTGTGTGTTTCTGTATCTGTGTGTGTGTCTGTGTGTTTCTCTCTGTATCTGTGTGCGTGTCTGTGTGTTTCTCTCTGTATCTGTGTGTGTTTCTCTCTGTGTGTGTCTGTGTGTGTCTGTGTATTTCTCTCTGTATATGTGTATGTATCTGTGTTTCTCTGTGTGTGTGTCTGTGTGTGTGTGTGTGTTTCTCTCTGTATGTGTGCCTGTCTGTGTGCGCGCACGTGTGTTATACTGTTGTGGGTGTTGTCATCGCTCCCGCCCCCCTCCACATCCGGAGACGTTAGTTGGTTGTTGGAGTTTGAGGCTGTCGGGCAGTCAGTCAGTCAGTGTGGCTGGTTAGTTTTTGGAGTTTTACCTCCTGGTAACATATATGGTCATATCAGGATGGGTACTGACTTGTGACAGTAGACACTCATGGTAATTTTATAGTGCTACCCCACTGCTGGCAGACCAGGCCACCAGCACCATGACCTGATATCCCACTCAGTCACATTATCCTGACACTGAGCCAACCAGTCCATGTGATATCCTAATAATTCCGAGGACTAGGCTATGAGTAGGAAGCGATATGTATAATTTGTTTAAGTAATTAGGAGAGAGACACAATGACAGCCGGAGCTGGTGGTCTGTGTCTGGGAGGGGGGGGGGGGGACAGGGCCAGGGGAAGGGGAAAGGATCGATGTGTGCGACACGGAGGTCCCGGGCTGGAACACCGGGAGTCACCCACTCCCCGAGCCGTGAGGAGGGGGAGGAGGAGAAGGGGTCAGGGGTGCCACACTGACACCAGACGGGATGGCCGAATGAGTTGAGCGTCCGTCTCCCGTTTTGGTAAATCATAGAATTCGAACCCTCGTCGAGTCAAATCAATGACTTAAAAATGTATACTTGTCGCATCCTATCCAGGCACTCGGCATTATTAGGATAGGGCAAGGACTGGTTGGCTCAGTGTCAGGATAATATGACCTCAGTGGGATATCAGATCATGGTGCTGGTGGCCTGGTCTCACAGTGGAACAACACTATAAAGTCGTCATGAGTGTGTACTGTCGCAAGTCGGTACTGGTCCTGATATGACCTTAGATGTTGCCAGGACGTAAAACTCCTAACAACCAACCAAACAACCAGCCACACTGACTGACTGACTGACTGCCCGACGGTCTCAGCCCGCCCCGGGTCCACCTAACCCGGTCCCCGGTAAACATGCACCAGAGGCCATGCACTCACTTGCCTGCCCGCCTGCCCACCCAGTTTCTCGCTGTTCAGAGTAATATCACCACGCCAACTGCAGTGCAAGTGAGGATTGGTTGATTGTTAGAGTTTTACGTCATGACAACATTTAAGGTAATATCAGGATGGGTACTCATGGCGACTTTATAGTACTGCCCCATTGGGAAATCAAGCCACAAGCACCATGACCCGATATCCCACACAGTCACATTTTCCTGATACTGAGCTAACCAATCCTTGCCATATCCTATTAATGGTGAGTGCCAGACTAGGAAGTGACAAGTATCAGTTTTATAAGTCATTTGTTTGACTTGACCCGCAACTGAACCCCCAATCTCCCGCACGCGAGTCCCGCGCTCTACCGATTCGGCCACCACGCCCGGTCAACCAACCAGACGGAATGATCAAATAACATCAGCACCCACTTCCCACGTGACAGGTCAAGGGATCTGAACATCGGCCATGTCAAATCAATGAATTGCAAAACAGTGTTATGCTAGGTACACACCTACCGTTTATGACTCGCGCACTAAAACTCGCGACCCGACCCGACCCGCTTAAAACTGAAAATGGGCCGATTCATTTTTCGAATCGCGAATCGCAATCGCAAGGAAGCACTTTTAGCCCTAAAATTGAGTTTTAAGTCACAAATCGCAATCGGTAGGTGTGCTAGGGGATTGCACACCTCAAGACTTTTGGGCAATTTTTGATCGAATACGGTAGATGGGTGGGGAAAAACAGTAAGTGTGTACCTCGCATTATACTTGTCACTACTTAGCCTGGTCCCTGGGATTACTAGAACAAGTACAGGAGAAGTGGAATGGGGATAATCAATTGTCTGTAACTGAAATTCCCCTCCCTAAATCTGTTAATTTTTCCCAAACAAATTAAATAATGGAAATTTCACAATTTACTAGTTGGTCAATAAGGTAGTGCTGATGATATGCAAATTAGGCCTGTCTCCACACTAAGGTTTACTGTCAGTCATACCACACACTAGTTATTTTAAGCAGTCTTTTATCGAAGAAAGCATATATATATATATATATAGATAGATAGATAGATAGATAGATAGAGAGAGAGAGAGAGAGAGAGAAAGCGAGAGAACTTGGTGGAGTGTGGGGGGGAGAGAGGGTGGGAGAGAGGGGGAAAAGAGAGAAAGAAGGAGGGAGAGCGGGATGGAAAGGAGGGAGCGATGAACTTGTATGGTGTGAGACGAGGAGAGAAAGACAGACGGACAGAGAAAGACAAGAAATGCAGAAAGGAAGGGAGAGTAGAAAAGTGAGATGCAAACAAAAAAAACCTGAGTGAGCTCGAGATATTGCTAATTTATTCAGAGCGAATAGCGAACAAGGATAACTAAAGATGAAGAACTCGGATGTGGAGGAAGAAGGATGGGGGGGGGGGGGGAGGAGGAGGGGGGGGCGGTAAGCGATAGATTGTGCCGGAAAAGGATAGAAAGGAAGAGGCTGATGTGGAAACAGGGAAGGCGGTAGTTATAGTTTGATCCTGGGTGGTTTTTTTATTAGATGCAGTTTCAGTGCATTACCCAACCACCCACATACACATACACATACACATACATGTACACATACACATACACACACATGCACGCACTACACTACCAGAGTACCTCCACTACCATCCCCCCTCTCCACGCCTCACCTCCTCACCCCCAACCCCCACCTCACGCCCCAAGAGATGCCCCCTGTCAAATAAGATTATAGAGGAGTTTTCTGTGAGTACGCTGGTGGTACGTATATACCACGTGTGGTGTGATGCGCATATACCTCCCGGGGGGGGAGGAGAGGGGGGGGGGGTTTGTGGAGGGGGGTGAGGGGAGGGGAGGCGGGGGAGGAAGGGGCGTGCCCATAGAGTTCCCCCGAGCAGTAACTGACAGGCTTGGCCACGTGCCCCCCCCCCCCCCAACCCCATCCCATAACCAGTTCAGAAGGCCCTCTGTCAGTCAGTCTGCTACATCGACAACAGCTATCTATACAGACATGTAGTACGCAGCGGGGCCTCGACGGGCGGGCCATCTATCACCGCCGCCACCGTATTGCCACTGCGCATGTGTGTGCCGAATGACTGATCTATTTCAGAGGGATTTGTGTGCGGGCTTGTTTATATGTCATGTATTAAGTTATGGGAGTATAAAGGTGTTATGTATTATGTGAGTATAAATGTAATAAAGGTGCTGAAAGGAAATATTGTTATTATTGTCCATAATTTATAGCTATTTCAGAGAGTTGCGATGGCAAGTGGGGATTTTTGTATGGGATTGTTTATATGTGATGTATAAGCATTATGTGAGTATAAAATAATAAAGGCGCAGACGGGAATTATTGTTATTACTATATTAGTATCGATGATTCTTAGTATTTTTGTCAATTATTAGTAATAATTATGGAGTATAGTTAGGTAATGGCTCCGAATGGGTGTGTGGGCGGAGCGATCTTCCATTTAGGGGTCGCGCCACTTTATTCACCTTCCCCCCCTTTATATATATATGTATATATATATATATATATATATCCATTTCAACTACATATATATATATATATATATATCTCGTGTCGACCTCGAGTCATCAGAAATCCAGTGTGCCATATGCTGTAAATTGTGTACTCAACAACTATTGTTAATACACAGCTACTCTAATACCATCCTCGTATAAATAATCCCGAATTGAAAAATGCCTGGAAAACAAGTCCTTCACCTTTGACAAAAGAACTTATTCAGCAGAATAAACTCTTTTTTTTTGTTAACTGCACGGACCTGCTATTCCAGTGAAGCAGCACTATGAAGCCGCCATGAGTGCGCGTACTGCTATAGCTCCTGATATGACCTTTGCTTCGTTTTTTGGGTGTATTTTATTTAATTAAGCAGGGGAAATTTAAATCGCAGACAATTGGTCTTCCTCACTCCACTGCTCCTTGCCCTATCCTAGTAATGCAGAGCGCGAGGCTAGGTAAAACAACAAGTCTCAATTTTTAGATCATTGGTTTGACTCGATCAACGTTCCAACCCAGGGTTCGAATCCGGGGGTTTGAATCCCACGACCTACCAGAACGGGGAGGCGGACGCTCAACTCATTCGGCCTTTCGTGTTGTTAGGACTTTTTTTCTTAGACCATCAATAAACAATCACACAAATTATCGTCACGTCAATTTCCTCACTAGCACTGTAGTTGGCGTGATGACATCACTCTGAACAGCGTGACCGGACGCGATGGCCGAATCGGTAGAGCGGGCACCTCGCATGCGGGAGATCGTGAGTTCGGTTCACGGTCGAGTCAAACCAATGACTGACAAAAATAATGCTTGTCGATTTCTAGCTAGGTGCTCGCCATGAGTGTGCACTGACTGTCACACGTGTGGTACCAATCCAGATATTACCCTAAATGTTGCCAGGACAGAAAACGCCAAAACCCAACCAACCTAGTAATGCCAGGCACCAGGCTAGATAGTGACAAGTGTTTTGCAAGTCATTGATTTGACTTGGCCGGGGGTTCAAATCCCCCAACCTGCCACATGAGAAATGGGCGCTGACATCATTTTTATAAAGTCCACGGCTCGAATCTGTGGTTGTGTAGGCAGGCTATAGTGAAATCAATGCAGGCAAAAAGAGAAAGGAAGAGTATAAAGAGTGAAAGAGGAGAGAGAGCCAAGCCTTCAGGTTTATTATTTATATGGTACATGGATCCAGTATAGTACATCACCTCACCACATTCTCCCAATGAGAATCAAGCATTTCTAGCTCTACCAATGAGAAACAACCATGGTTACAGTGATCTGCCCACCACCACCAAGCGGCGTGGCTCCCTTGGCCACCACCTGCCTTGAGCTGAGTGTGTGGTGATCCATGACTAGCAGAGGGTGAAGGGGGTAGTGGGTAGGGCTCTTGAGTGCCCCTTACACACTATCTTGCTAGCACCACAATGTCTATTTATCAGTCAATCAAGCGCCACCAGCAACTACATAAACACATCTATGCACCTGGCCCTATATACCTGTTTCACAAATAGAACATTTGCATTCCCCCACCAATGCATCATTATCGGAATATTTTACAATTTGATCATGCCATCTGGTTTGACTTGACGCTGAAAACTGAGGACTTTGTAAATCCCTGTTCCATGAAGGTGTTTTTATTTTGTGACACTGGATCTAATGCATTAGCGTGTTACAGGTAAGACCTCTTTGATTAGTGCACACCCTACCGGGCAGAGAGACCAGTGGTCCCTCTGGTGGCTCCCTCTGGCGGCTCCCTCTGGTGGCTGACCTGGTCACCTGCAGGAGTCTTGACTTAGTTAGTGAGACACCCTGAAGGGAAGACCGGAAGTACCGCTCGCTAACTGTTACTAACTATCCACTGAACATTTTTTTCAAATTAATCCGACGGAGACTATGAACTATCGCGAATGGTTGGTTGGTTGTTGGAGTGTACTCTCCAAATTTGGTAATGTTTTTTTTGGAGTACAACATTTTGAAGTACAACATTTTAATTTAGTGTATTCGCATACTTCAGTTTAAAACCTGTTCCAGTATGAAATCTATCCTTTACTAGTTGCGGGCCCCCGCATGTTATGCGGGCGTTTGAATGCTATTGATGGTCGATCCAGTTATCTCATTATGTTCTCTCCTTTAGTAGCTGTACTACTCAATACGGCTATACTGCCCTGATATCCAGTATACTGCGTACGGTTCATAGCTCCCTGTTGGCTGGGCGAGATAAGGGGGAGGAATTCTGCTTAAACTTTTTTATTTTTTATTTTTTATTTTTTAATTGAGGCTGTATTTATACTGTCCATAGCACGGACTTAAAGGGGCATTGCTTCGCTCCCCTGGTGTGAGCATTATAAATGGAGTACTGTTTCACATTTAGCCATCTCGATATTCAATATATACTTAATCGGAGAATTTTACACCAGGTTGGTTGTTGGTTGGTTATTGTTGCAGTTTTACATCCTGGCAACATCTAAGGTCATTTCAGGATGGGTATAGACTAGTGACATATGGTGCACTCATGGCGACTTTATAGTCCTGCCCCACTGGGAAATCAGGTCACCGGCACCATGACCCGATATCCCACTCAGTCACATTATCCTCACACTAAGCTAACCAGTCCTTGCCCTATTCAGTATCATATTAATTCTGAGTCCCAGGTTAGGAAGCTACAGGTATCAATTTTATAATTCATTGGTTTAACTGGACCGGGAATCGAACTCCCGACCTTCCGCACGCTAAGCCCGCGCTATACTGATTCATCCAGTCTCTACCACGAATGAGTTGGCCAACATGTCAAACTTGTCCAAACAGTTATCTTCGTCAATTTGATTTGTTGCTTTCAAAACAAGGTATTTTTCTTTATTTTACTTTTTCTTGGTAATAGTTTTGTGGAAGTACTTATTAAGTCTTCTAAAACCTAAAAGGAATCAGTGTTTGGATATAATGTATATGAGATATATATTAAAAGATATTGTATGTGGTGGCCTAATCGGTAGAGCGCAGGTTTTCTGTGTGGAAGGTTGGGAATTCGAAACCCAGCCGATACTTGACAAAATTGATACTTATCGCGTCCAAGACGAGTTCTCGGCATTACTAGGAATATGCAAGGACTGCTTATCTCAGTATCAGCATATTGTGACTGAGTATTAGATTGGGTCATGGTGCCGGCAGCATAGTCTCCCAGTGGGGCAGCACTATAAAGTTGCCATAAGTGTGCACTGTCACAACTCAATACACATTCTGATATGACCTAAGATGTTGCAAAGATGTAAAACTCCAACAAACAACAACATTAATAGATGAAGACTTCTGCACATATACTTTACTGTAATATATGATTGCCATAATGCTTGAATTTTTCTAATGGTGTATACATTAATACATGACTCCTTATGGACTGATTGCCATATTGCATGACTCCCTGTCATGATATATACCACAATGCATGACTCATTGTCATGGTGTATGCAGAACTATATACTCTAAATTTCCTATTCGGGTACTGCAGTGAAAAAAACAATTGTATACTCTCCAAATTTTGTATTATTACTCTCTATTCTTTTGGTGTTCAAAATTGTAATTTAGTCTATTAGCATGCTTCAGCTTAAAACCTCCTCCAGGTGTTGCAGGAGAAAAGTCAGCAGCTGACAGTAATTGTACATTTAAAGTTGCATAGTCCAATGAAGCACTCAATTTTCAAAACCAAATAAATTATCTAGAATTGATTCTATATCTCGCATAGAAGGGAATACTGAGGCAAGTTAATAGAACATAATACTGCTAAAGGCCCTGTCACACCTCATCGGATTGGGGGAAACGGACAGAAACCGAACAAAGTCCGTTCTGTGTCTGTACAAGTTTTGAACATGCACAAAACTAGGAACGGATGCCGCCAGACGGACGTCGATGGTTCTTGTCCGGTTTGAGTTTGTTTCGTCCGTTGGCTGTCCGTTTCATGTCCATTCATCCAGCAGCCATTGACTCGATAGCGCAACATTTTGACACATTTTAATACATTTTGATACTTTTCACAACCGGACTAGACAATTCTGTCCGTTGCTCAATCCGGTGAGGTGTGACAGCCCCTTAAAGCCTAGGGTGTCAGAAACATGCCAAAACTAATTTTGCATGTTTACACTTCAATTATCGCAAAACCTAGGCATTTAAAATAAAAGTTACTTCAAATTAAAGTAAGGTAGATTATAACAATCAATCCAATATATTTATCTCAGAAAAGTGACAGAATGCCAAAACCATCAGGCTATGCAATTATCATGCCTGCGCGACTGTTTTACAAACTGAACAGCTTCTAGGAGAATTGACCGAGTCAAGTTCCATTAAGCCACTGTCTGAGCTCCCAATTGGTATTCAAGGGTTTGTGACAAAAACAAATGAACAGTTGAGTTTCCAATCGGCGGGTCTTGTTGGAGGCTTAACGTTGCATAGTCCGATGGTTTTGATCTTCTGTTATTTTCTGCGATAAATAAATAAAGAAGATCAAATGTTTGTAATTAAAATTTCCCTTGCTTAAAGCTGCATAGTGAGATCAAGGCATCAAATTCTCAAACTCAAAAGAATTAGCTAGATTTTGATCCTATGCATCTAACTTAGATAATGGTGCATATATTAAGAATTTATTGCTGCATAGAAGGGAATACTAAGTCAGTTTAATAGAATCTGTTACTGCTGAAGTCTATGGTGTCAGAGTTTTAATATGCTTACCAAAATTAATTTGGCATATTTGCATTTCAAAGATATCAAAAGCTACATGCTTGCCAAAATTCATTTTGGCCTGTTTCACTTTGATCCTTGCTGCTTATCGGAAAGAGTAGCCTATGTGGCGGCAGCTGGTTTCCTCCAAAGAAATATGTCAGAATGACCATATGTTTGACGTTTAATAGCCGATGATATCAACAATCAATGTGCTCTAGAGGCATCGTTAAATTAAACAAGATTTTGTTTCACTTTGAATATCTCCCAAGTTAGCTATTCAAAATAAAAAGCACTTTAAAGTAAAGCAAACTAGATTATTGTAATCAGCCTATTGTATTTATCTCAGAAAATAGCAAAAGAAAACAAAGCCATTGGACTATGCAACATTAATCAATGAATGTAATATACAATTTTTTTAAAGGTTTGAAATTTACATGAAGGCATTTATTGGCCATAGCCAAATTGACCAAATTGTTTAGTGGGGAGTATTTTCGAGGGTATCAGCCGGGATGATCAGTCAAGATGGCTATCTCTATATCTGTCTGTCTACCCATTGGCTTGTTCAGCTAAATAGGCCATTTGCCAGTGTAAGTAAGCCTTAACCTTAGCTGGACACATGTGGGTTTGATCATTGGGATTTCCTCGTGTATATCAGCAAAAACTTCAAGTATCTTTAATGTAATGATTTGGGGGTTTACTTCCTACTCCTAGCACCACATTAAATTTGAATAGTCCAATGGTTTTGAGTTTCTGTCATTTTCTGAGATTTTTTAATAGGTTGCTCGTTATAATCTACCTTACTGTGCTTTGAAGTAAGTTTAATTTGAATGGCTACCTTTTGAGATATTTGAAATGTAAACATGCGAAATTATATATAGGAGCCTGTCTCAAAAGATAATAACTTTTTTTTTTGTCCATTGTAACGATTGACACAAAACAGCAGAGAAACGGTTACACTGAAAACACAAGGACATTTGCTTCAAATCAATATGTATTCTATTGGGATTATGAAACACCATGTAAAAAACAAATCAGTTTATCCTGAGCAAATGCATAAGTAGATAATATGTTGATCGTTACAATGGACAAAGTGTTGTCCCATATTGCTTAGCACCTTTTGAGACAGTCTCATATATACATATACATATACATAACGGCATACTTTGCTGAAGGGTTCATTGCAAGCATAACATATAACCCAGGACCGAATATATTTGAGAAAACTGAACCCTGCAACAACAACATTCCCGGCAGCAGTGTGAAACTGATATGGATGACTGCCTATTTGGTAGACGCTCTATATGATAGCCGTCACCTACAAACGCGCGCGTGAGTGTATGTGTGTGGGTGGGTCAGTAGGTGTGTGTGGGGGGAGGGAGGTGGGTGATGAGTTATGGCCAACCTGTCCATACAGTACTGCTGGGGCGGCAATACGGTTTCGGGTTGTATTGGATTTCGTCAATAGCGTGAATACAAAGTCTCCAGGCCCCGCTCCGCTGCCCCCGCCCTGCCGCTCCGCCCTCCCACCCACCCTCCCCCGCTGCTGCCCCGCCCGCATCATCCCCGGTGCGCCACACTTCTCCCTACTTCCGGTCCCACTGATCGCCTTTTCACCCCTCACTGCGTCCCTGTTAAAACACCTGCCGCGGCCTGCATCCCGGCAGAAGCCCTCCCCTCCCCTCCTCCCGGCCCTCCCCCTTCCTGCCGGCCGGCCGCCTCCTCCTCCCGTCCGGCCGCCTCCTTTTCCCGCCCGGCCCCCTCCTTTTCAGGCCCGGCCCCCTCCTTTTCCCGCCCGGCCCCCTCCTCCGACCGCCTGGCAGCCTCCTCCGTCCGCCCGTCCGCCTCCTCCTCCCGCCCCGCCGGCCGCCTCCTCCTCCCGCCCGCCCGGCGCCTCCTCCGCCAGCGACCTCCTTATCACGCTGCGGGTCGGCCGTCCCATCCTCCCGCCCTGATGCATTGCTTACCGTCCGGGCCCCTCGCGACCGCCCTCTCCTTTCGCTGGTCCCCTCCTTCCGGCCGGACCACTTACCTCACTCTTGGCCCCCTCTTCCAGCAGACCCCGCCTCCCGCCCCGTCCCCTCCTCCCACCGGTTCCCTCCTTTCGACCGTCCCCTCCTCCCGTCTGTCTAGTCTTTCCTTTGGCCACCCTTCATCCCACCCGGCCCCTCTCCCGCACAGGCCCCTCCTTCCGCCCGGCCCCCCCTTCGGGCATCCGATCCTCCTGCCCGCCCCTCCTCCGCCGGCACCCTCCTACTGCACGGCCCTCCTCCCGACCGGCCCCTCCTCCTGTCAGCCCCCCCCTCCCGCCGGCCGCCCTCTCCTCCCAAGCGGCCCCTCTCCCCCCCCCCCAGTCCCTCCTCCACCGATACCACCCCCCGCCCACCCCATCAGCACCACTACCCGTCACCTCTATCACCGCTTTCCCCAATAGTCGGTCATCAACTGGGGTGCCAGGCACTTCGTGTGTTCGCAGAGCAAACCCAGTAAACACGTCCCCGCACTGACCAGACGCCTCACTCTGATTTCGGCGCGGGGAGCTGCTCAGAGCCTCAGAGCCCCTCTCCCCCATCTCAGACAGAGTGTCTCTGCCCCACAAGCTGCTTCTGCTTCTACTTCTGCGAAAGTCCTTCTCTTTTTCCTCTTCCCCTTTACCATCCTCTTACTCCTCCACATTTTCCTGCTTCTCCTCCTCTTGCTTCTCCTGCTCCTTCTCCACCACCTCCTCTTGCTTCTCCTCCTCTTGCTGCTCCTCCTCCTCCTTCACCTTCACCTCCTCTTCCTCAACCTCCACTTCCATCTCCTCCTGCTTCTCCTTCCTTCTCCTCATCATTCACCTCCTCCTCCTCCTCCTCATCATTCACCTCCTCCTCCTCCTCCACTACCTCCACCTCCCCTTTCTTCCTCTTCTTACTCCTCCTTCTCCTCCTCCCCCTTCTCCTCATTCAACTCCTTCTCCTCCGCCTCCTCGTCCTCCTCCTCCTCCTCCTCCACCACCTCCTCCTCCCCTGGCCCTCCCATCCACCTCCACCTCCACCATCACCACCACACCTTCCATATGCTATAAGTATAAGCAAGACCCTGCAGCCATTACCCTGGGTGTGGCTGTGCTTCCCTCCCTGGATGGCCTGTGGCGCCATTCCTCCAGCAGCCCCTGGTGGTGCTGTGGCTGGAGCTGTTCTCAATGTCTCCCCTATGACACTCGCACGTGGCCAACGCCAGGCGCGGTGTCAAAGCGATGCTCCTGATAGTCACTGCATTGTCATAAAGGTGGTTAACCAGAGGCACTGCGGGTCACGCTATGTGAAAACACATAAGCCGGCTTTCTTTATTAAGAAACCATGGGCTTATAGGATTTCAGGGTTGCCAACCCTTATGGTTTCGCAATAAGGTGTATGATATTTTTATTTCCCATCATCACCTTATGCCATACAATACCATTAATATAGTAATATTGTATGAATCTTATGGATTATTGTGGAGAACATAGAAGAGAATGTAGAAATAGAGAACATCTAACATTTTAAAACTTGGTGTGAAGCTGCCACTGCCAACGCTTCAAATATTTCCTTCAGATCTTCTGGTTTTTCATTTTCCAATGTTGGCAACTCTGGGATTTCTGCAGAGGGGTTGGACCTTGGGACAGGAGTAGTACACATGTGTCATGTGGATACTGGTCATGGGACCGGTGTCGTGGGGGAGGGGGTGATGAAACTGGGAATTATTGCGCCTGAAGCGGGAGTCGAACCCACATCTCTTGCATTCCGGGCTAGTGTGCTAACCATTTCATCACCTAGGCTCCCTAATGTCACCACTCTATCCATGGTTATGTGTCTATGTGGCTGCTTGCCTGAGTGGCCTCTAGTTTTTGTGTGTGGGTGACATATGTGCTGTATGACTGTAAAACCTATGCCTTGTAATTAATTGTATGTATACCATATATGTCCCAATAGAAGCACGCTAATACAAATTTACAATCATATTCAGACTGAATGCACATAAAATATGACAATCCCACTTTATTTCAGAGGCATGACAAAAACAAATCCATGAAATTCTTTAACTTTGAATACACGTGCATCCATGTGTCTGCACTCACACAGTGCACATCTATTGGGACATATACGGTATATATCTAAGTGCCTTCTATGGATACATGTAATTGTAAACATTAAAACGACTTATGGGCATACACCATGTAAAAGACTTAGAATTCCAGGGGGATGAGTGTAATAGTCTGCACTGACCTCGCTCTACCTGCTAAGGCAAGGAGCCACATAGACAGCTAGGTTGGTTGGTTGTTTGAGTTTTACATCCTGGCAACATCTAAGGTCATATCAGAATGGGTATCGACTTGTGACAGTGCGCACTCATGGTGAGTTTATAGTGTTGCCCCACTGGGAGACCAGGCCACTGGAATCATGACCTGATATCCCACTCAGTCACATTATCCTGACACTGAAGCACCTGGTCCTTGCCCTTATCCTAATAAGGAAGTGGCAAGTATCACATTTCACGTCATTGGTTTGACGCGACCATTGTTCGAATCCCACGATCTACCAATACGGGAGACGGATGCTCAACTCATTCAGCCATCCCGTCTGGATGCCGTCTAGGCATATATAGAGTGACTGCAGCAAGGAGCCTACGTAGTATAACATTATGCCTGTTAGCTCTGGAATGGCCAGAAGTGTGGTTTCGAACCCAGCTCTATGCGCAACATTTCACACTTTCATACCCACCACGACATTACTAATATCGTAGAGCATGTTCTGAAAGGCAGCTTACCAATCATTTGGAAAAGTAATGCATAACGAGGATACACATCATGTACATTTCAGGTCTCACTCCATGTATACCCACCCACCCACCCCCTTCCCCACCCTCACACTCACACACCCAACCCCAGCCTCACCCAGCCCCATTCACTCACGCTGAGCTGCTCATTCATTTCGCTCAACTGTCTATTCCCTAAGCCGCTCACTCACTGAGCTGCTCACAGTAAGGTGCTCACCCCCCATTGGGCTGCACTAGACGCCTGGCTTCCAATCTCCCATGTGTTGAATGGCTACAGCCGCGGAGATCCAAGCTTGGTTACCAGGCATGCAACCCCTGTAAGATACTACCGGTATCACATATTATGCACATATAATATGGCAGATTCATCAGGAAATCGTCATCAACCTTATTGACAGGTGAATTGATTGTTATTCTAGAAATAAATGGAAATAAATAATTATCTCTTTAAAAAAATTATAAATACAAATAAATAATTATCTCTTCTTTATTGCGAATAGAATTCAATAGTTATCTCTTTAAAAAAATTACAAATAGACATCCATAGTTGTCCCTTCTTTATTCATTTCAAAATTGTTGTTCAAAGTAATGATTCAAATATTCAATGCAATTTTATCAGCTCTTATGCCTAGTACACACCTACCGTTTGTGCGCACCCACCTACCGTATACGATCTAAAACTGCCCGTTTCGCGCACAAAAATCGCTAGGTGTGTGCTCCCCGCGCACACCTAGCAATTGCGATTCGCGACTAAAAACTCAGTTTTAGGGCTAAAACGGGCCGATTACGATTGTGATTCGCGATTCGAAAAATGAATCGACCCGCTTTCAGTTTTAAGCGGGTCGGGTCGAGTCGCAAGTTTTAGTGCGCGAATCGTATATGGTAGGTGTGTACCAGGCATTATACATTGGCAAGTAATCCTTAGACTTGACCTTTCACCTATGATTAACTTCACATGGATGCCCTGCCTATCTAATCCCTAAAGGCAATGTTTGCAGAGAGTCAAACCAATAACTTACTAAATGTATGCTTGTCGCTACCTAGCCTGGCGCTTGGCATTACTAGGATATTGCAAGGACTGGTTAGCTCAGTATCAGGTTTTACATTATATGTAAAGGCGATGGTTGAATAAAAAACAAACAATTCTCGCCGTGAATATGGCCTATCCTGCCGACACGGCATAACAAAACCACCAATCAATCAATCAGTATCAGGATAATGTGACTGAGTGGGAAATCGTGTTATGATGACAGTGGTCTGGTCTCCCAGTGGGGCAGCACAATGATGTCGCCACGAGTGTGCAAGGTCACAAGTCGGTACGTGTTCTGATATGACCTTGGATGTTACCAGGACATAAAACTCCAACAAACAAACATTAGCTTGAGTTGCTGAGCTATTTATGTGTCACTCACTGAGGAGTTGTTCATTCAGAATGTGTGTTACTTCCTAAGTCAGTGGGCTAGACCAATGATCGACTAAATATCACGGAATTGTGACTGAATTCAGCTGGTCCAGTGTATTATTAAGAACTCCACCTCAACATCATAATTAATAAACTCACATAACTAACTACACTAGAGTTACACTAGAATATTTCTAACAAACTGACATTTATATACCGCTTGCCTAATTGCATCTGAACATTAAACTTACTACAACTTTACCAACTGAATACAGAAGATAACTTCTGCTTACATTCTAAATACATTGTAAATACTCACATTGATCTGACTAATATTGATCTAATCATATGACACTACTGTTACCATATTGCTGTTGATCTTTTGGGTTACAGAATTTCATTGTGTTACGTGCTGCAAATTGTGTATTCAACAGGTATTGTACACCTTATTCTATATACCTTTTGTGTAAATAACCCTGAATTGAAAAATGGCTGGAAGACCAGTGCTTCGGCACTGACAAAAGACTTATTCAGCAGAATAAACATATTTACCCCCCCCCCCAACAACAATTGGATATTGGGCCACGGTGTCAGTGGTACGGCATTCCCGGGATGCAGCACTATAAAGCTGCCGTTACATCACGACGAGTCAGCGGGATACACAAATAACCGACTGACTCAATGTCATAGGTTATGTGACTGACTTTGATATTGGACCATGGTGTCAGTGGTACGGCATCCCCATGATGCAACACTGTAAAGCTGCTATTACATCCCGACGAGTCAGTCGGGAATAAAAAATGACCGGCTGGCTCAATGTCATAGGTTATGTGACTGAATTTGATATTGGACCATGATGTCAATGGTACCGCCACCCTGCGATGCAGTAATATAAAGCTGCCAGTCTCGGTATCCGTCCATATATGACCTCAGATGTTGCTGAGGACCCATACAACCACAGACAATCAATTAATCCGCCATGAGCTGCTCACTGATTGTTTGCCGTCTATTTACTGACTGTGATTTATTCAACCAATGGGAATTGTTCATGCGCCATCTGGTGGCAGCTGAGGACCTTATGTCCATTAGTGGAGATGGGGTGACCTATGCTGATGACCTTTGGTCAGCCCCGCCGCCTCTGCAGCCCCCACCTCCCCCATCGCCCCATCCCTGACGCAGATAACCCAGGGATGACCCAGTAGATTTCTAATTGTGTCGGGATTTGTTGTTGCTGTTGTTATTCTTGGTATTGATTCTGGTGGTTTTTTTTTGTTTTTGTTTTTTAAAACCTTGTTTGTTGTCATTGTTGCATTCCTTGAATGAATGGGGGAAATTTCAATCACAGACAATTGGTCTTCTTCCATTCCACCACTCCTTGCCCTATCCTTGTAATGTACGTAGCAACAAGTATACAATCTTAAAGATGCATCTCCTTGCCCTATCCTAGTAATGTCGAGCACCAGGCTAGGTACGAACACGTATGCATTCTTAAAGCTGCATCTCCTTGGCCTATCCTAGTAATGTCGAGCACCAGGATAGGTAGCAACAAGTATACATTATTAATGCTGCATCTCCTTGCCCTATCCTAGTAATGTCGAACACCAGGCTAGGTAGCAACAAGTATGCATTCTTAAAGCTGCATCTCCTTGCCCTATCCTAGTAATGTCGAGCACCAGGCTAGGTAGCAACAAGTATACATTCTTAAAGTCCGATCAGAAATTCAACTTATCAAAACCAAGACAATGACCTAAATTTGATTCTACATATCTAACATTGATACTGGTGCACTTGTCAAAGGGAATACCAAGGCAATTGAATAGACCCATTTACTGCAGAAGGCGATGGAGTCAGAGTTTTGGCACGGTTGCCAAAATTAATTTTGCATGATTGCACTTCGAACATCTCAAAAGTTAGCCATTTAAAATAAAAGTTACTGAGGTACATTATAAAGATCAACCTAATATATTTATCTCAGAAAATGTCAGAAATCTAAGCCCATCGGAATATGCAACTTTAAGTTACTGATTGGACGTGTCCGGGATTCAAAGCTGGGGTTCGAATCCGGCGTCCTTTCACACGGGATAGTGGGTGCTCAACTCATTTACGATGTACCTCATGTGGCTGGTACATTGTATTAATAGTACTAGTTGGTTGGTTGTTGGAGTTTTACGTCCTGACAACATCTAAAATCATATCAGGATGGGTACCGACTTGTGACAGTGTGCACTCATGGCGACTTTATAGTGCTTCCCCACTGGGAAACCAGGCCACCAATGCCATGACTTGATATCCCACCCAGGCATATTGTCCTGACACTGAGCTAACCAGTCCTTGCTCTATCCTATTAATGCCGAGCACCAAGCTAGGAAGTGACAAGTATCAATTTTGTAAGTCATTGGTTTAACTCAACTGGGAATTGAACTCCCCGATCTCCCGCATGGGAGGCCTGCGCGATTCGGCCGCCGCGCCCGGTGTTTCTAGTAGTAGGGTGGTTGGGGGGTGCCCTCTGGTGACGACTGCTCAGGTTATCTAAGCTACACGGAAGCCACCAGGGCCCCCATGATCCCAGCAGCCGGTCGGAGCTTGATTACATCCCGTGCCGCCAGGTGATGCTCCAATCGCACCTTGACAACTGAGTCAGGCGCCTGTGGTCGCGCTCCAAGCACATTCTGCTTCACTAGGAGCAATCAGGAACCACATGCACACCCTACCGCCCACCGCCGTGCAACCTGCGGCGGGAGAGTGATCGCGCGTTGGGGGGGGGGGGGGGGGGGAGGTGAGATGCAGCGGGAGAGTGATCGGGGGTTACAGGGAGTGGGGGGCGGGGGCGAGCGAGGGGGGTGGGGGTGGAAATGTCACCGTAACCCACTTGGTGTTGTCTGATTAGAAGACAAGTGACTACTGGGACCAGCCGGCTACCGGAAGTCATACACACAGCGTCCCCAAGTGGCGACTAATCACACTGCAACGGCTCCGGTGAACATCAATCAGCCCGGATACTGTGGTTGCTTGCTTCTACGTGGCCATAGTGGGTGTATTCCCTTAATCAACTCGGGTCACTCGAGTCACTTTTTGGCGCATGCGCACATCCTACAGACTCCGGTTTTTTTGTTCATTGCTCCATGATCATTATATCACTAGAAAAGTGGAATTAGTGAGAATTAAAATTAGCTTCTTGGAAAAAATCTTGGATTTTAATCAACATTTTGCATTGGCGTTCATGGGGTTTTGCGCCTGAACTCTTCAAATACAAAGTGGTACAATTCAAATGGTACGAGTTCCATTAGCAGTGAAGAATAAAATATCTCATTAAGTGCAGGACACGGCTCTGTTCAGTGTCAGTATTGTCCTCCCTCACTTTATCAATCCGGTATGATATAAGAAAACGGGGATGGTTCCTTCGGTTATCCAAATCAAATTAGACAGAATGGCCAAATAACTTCCCGTCACGGTTCCCATGTGGCAGATCATGTCTTGGAACCCGCAGCCGAATCAAACCAATTACTTAAAAATTTATACTAATCGCTTCCTAGCCAGGCGCTCGGCATTATTAGGATAGGGCAAGGACTGGTTGGCTCAGTGTCAGGATAATGTGACTGGGTGGGATATCAGGTCATGTTGCTGGTGCCCTGGTCCCCCAGTGGGGCAGCACTATAAAGTCGCCATGAGTGGGAACTGTCACAAGTCCGAACCTGTCCTGATATGACCTTAAATATTGATAGGACCTAAAACAAAAACTAACAAACTTTAAAATGTATACTTGTTGCCGCCTGGTGCTCGGCATTAATAGAATAGTAAAAGCAGCGGTGGATTGAGAAATGAGAAATTACGAATGAGGAAGACCAATACGGGTATTCTCAGTTCCGCTGGTCCCTCAGGGAGAACTGTACCAGCGACCCAACACGCCAGGGCCCATATGCATGGAGCGGTGTTAGCGAGCCACACCGCGTTTAGGGCGGGATTTCTGGTTTAGCGCCGAAAAGTCAGTATGCATGGAGCAGTGTCATGAGCTAGACAAATGACACTGCTAACACGGCGCGACAAGTGCCGTGTTAGCAGTCGAGGGGACTGCATTGGAAACAGAAATCCTGACAATGAGCTAACCAGTCCTTGCTCTGGTTAGCTCATTGTGCTATCCAGAGCACAATGAGCTCTGGATAGCACAAGCTATGCTCTAATGACATACCAAAATTTCTTAAGTTTCTTTCTTAAAATGCTCAAAATGCTTACCGGCCTCTGATCATGGTTTACTTCCCCAACTTCCGGTGTGTAGGCTTCTACACACCGGAAGTTGGGGTTTGTGCACCGCCCAGGCATATCATTTACTACAGAGTCTATAATTTAAAGCTGCATAGTCCGATGAAGCATCAAGTTTTCAAAATCAAAACAATTATCTAGATTTGATTCTACATAGCTAACTTAGATACTGATGCACTTATTAAGTAATTATTGCCACATAGAAGGGGACACTGAGTCAATTTAATAGAACCTGTTACTGCAGAAGCCTATGGTATCAGAGTTTTGGCGTGCTTGCCAAAATTATTTTCACATGTTGGAATTTCAACTATCTCAAAAGGTAACCATTTCAATTAAAAATTACTTAAAACTAAAGTAAGGTAGATTATAATGATCAATTTAATATAATTATCTCAGAAAAAATGTCAGAAACTCAAAACCATCGGACTATGCAATTTTAAACTCACATTCCACTTATC
The DNA here is from genome assembly GCA_030323885.1 of Branchipolynoe longqiensis. Taxonomy (NCBI): domain Eukaryota; kingdom Metazoa; phylum Annelida; class Polychaeta; order Phyllodocida; family Polynoidae; genus Branchipolynoe; species Branchipolynoe longqiensis. The sequence continues at coordinate 89,617,423 of CM059186.1, read as the reverse complement.
GCTAGATGCTCTAACGACATACCAACATTTGGTAAGGTTCTTGCTTAAAATGCTTACCAGAATCTGATCAGACAAAGGAAATGCTTCGCTGTTTTCGTCTAAAACAAATTAATCAAATTAAAAGAGAATCAACCACCCACAATTATTCTTTTTATGATGCTTTTATTTTCTCTCCATGGATCTGAGACACAATGTTTAACTAACTAACTAACTACCAGCCGAATGAGTTGAGCGGCCCTCTCCCGTTGTTGGTAGATTGTGGGATTCGAACCCACGAGTTCTAACCCCTGGTCGAGTCAAACCAATGATCTAAAAACTTATGATTGTCACTTCCTAGCCAGGCGCTTGGCATTATTAGGATAGGGAAAGGACTGGTTGGTTCAGTGTCAGGATAATGTGAGTGAGTGAGATATCAGGTCATGGTACTGGCAGCTTGGTCTCACAGTGGAGCAGTACTATAAAGTCGCCCTCATGTCGGTACCCATCCTGATATGACCATAGATGTTGTCAGGACGTAAAACTCCAACAACCAACCAACTAACTAACGTGAAGTTGTAGTTCCATATACTTCAAATGGATTGACACCTGATTGACATGGGCTCCATTTACTAAAGAATATCCGACCATTTTCCACAAATTGAAATCCTGCCAATTAATGTTGCTTAGTATGGTCACCAGCTATGTATTATTATTTTTGATTTATTGTGACATTAGTTCATTAAAAAGAGGAAATCTCAATCGCGGATAATTGGTCTTCCTCAATCCAATGCGCCTTGCTCTATCTCAGTTATGCTGAGTGCCAGGCTAGGTAGCGACAAGTATAACTTGTTAAGTCATTAGTTTGACTCAGATGGGGTTTGTGCACCACCTACCAAAAAAAGGGAGGCGGATGCTCAACTCATTTGGCCATCCTGTCTGGCTGCATTATATATATTATATATGTAAACGCTGCTTGCCGGTCTCTGATGAGTAGTATTTAATTCATCACAGAACAGTGCCAGGCTACGAGTGCTCCATCACAGGTCACAGCCTGGACGATACCCACGGGCAGTACACAACTGTTGCACCAGTTCATCATGTGTTTGTATACTGTTAGCAAAACTCAAGCACTGCTACGAAGAGACAACACAATACAAATTGGTCTGAGGTCTTTTATGTAACTCCCTGGCAAGAAAACGCCTTGCCTTAATTAAATACAACATTTTTCAATCGGTGAAGGAGTGGCGCAAAATGGCGCAGACATTGAGTATATATTGGTGGAGGTGGCGCCACTGGCGCTTGTGGGGCGGACCCAGGTGCATGCTTGCTTCTATGGTCCGAACTCATACAACCTTGAAACGACTTCTTCTCTGATACATATATATATAATATTATTATATCATATATATATATATGTATGTACAGTAAAATCTGTAAATCGACCAACCAATGGACCGACTTTAAGTGATCCATTTAGGGAGGTGGTCGGTTTAGGGAGTTAAAATATCCTTACATTTACCATGGTATTGTTGGGACCTGTCATGGATGTGATGAAAATGGGAAATATTGCACTTGGAGCAGGACTCGAACCCACATCTCTTTGCATTCTGGGCCAGTGTGCTAACCATTACACCAACTAGGCTCCTGCTATCTACACACTACCCACGCCTACCTGTCTATGTGGATACTTGCCTGAGAGGTCAGTGCAGACCACTACAGGACCCAAATAAAGAGATCGATATAGGAGAGTGGTCGATCTGTGGAGGTGGTCGGTTAGAGGGGTTTTACTGTATATGTATTAGATACTTCAAAACTAATGCTATGTTCCTTATCAAAATACATACCATTGCAACACTCATGATATATAGATATATATATATATAAATAGCAAGTAATGCTATTTTCCTGATCAAAATACATACCATTGCAAAACTCATGACTTAGGTGTTACCAGGACGTAAAACTCCAATAACCAACCAAACCCAACCAACGTAGTTTTCCCTAACTAACCCGGCCGTGTACTTTTCAATCTCTTTGATGTTTATTGACAAGCCATCCGGCCACTAGATGTCGCGATGTTGGCAGGACATGCACTTGAATTGGTGAATGATTTAGTAAAACAAGCACCTGGGGCATTCCATAAACAGGCGGTGCAATAGACTACATCACGGTTCAGACTGCGCATGCGCTGAAAACGGCCGTGGGAGCAAAGCAAAGGCATACGGCCATTGACTTTGCCTATACGCGCATTGAAAAATGTCAGTTTTATTCAAAATCAATAGAAAGCCAAAACCCTAACCTTATAAATCTAATATAATCTTTTTGTTAAACATGTTTTCTATATGTGTTCCAAGCGGTTTGTCTCTAGGTGGTGTGGTTTTATCAATATTTTACTTTTTCTGTATGGAGATTACTCACTGCCATTGACAATGCATTGAGTACTCTGGCTATGGCTCTAACACTAGTCTGAGTGCCTAGATCTTTCTAAATCTAAATGCACATGGTATAAGATGTGCTGATTATATTGATGTAAATGCAATGCTGGATAAAAGATTAATATCTTAATTTATTATATGTATTTTTTTAGTTAGTATTCTATGTTTCAAACAAGAGCTGAGATGAGCTGAAACTCGCACATTTCATAGCTGCACCCAGTGTATTAGCATGTGCCATGTGCTTTTGGGGGGGTTGTTTTGCTCTGATGCATCCCACAATGCACCGCGCCGCTGGAACCGTGATGTAGTCTATGAGTGGAAGGAGGGACTGGGGGCAGCGATGAGGGAGCGTGAAAAATGCCCACCTGGGGGCGCCACCAAATACACGGGTTCGCTAACGGAGCGCTGCGCAGGCGCGGGTGTACGTGAATACGGTCACGTGACTACCTACTTGAGCGCGTTTGTTGCCCAAGCGCAGACGCAGATGCACACGCAGCCGCTGCAGGGATTTGTGAATTGTGGCAAAAAGAAATTGGTCATTTTATGTATGGGTAATGGTTTAGTAGTAGTACCAAACTAACCGATATAATGGGGTCCTTCTCACAAGATGTGTAAGCACTTTTGTGACATGGAAAACAAAAGGTGAAAATATTCCAATTAATAGTGGAAGACATTCCAAATAATAGCAGAATCCATATTAATATGAAGATTTGTTTAAATGTTGTGCATGTGTTTGAGTTTTTTTGTTTTTTTTCACTTTTTGATTTGGATCTCATGCTAATTGAGAAAGCTGTTAAAATTAACCGTGTAGCATCCATCCATAATATTATTTTAATAACATCATTTTAGAGTACACAACAAATTGAAACAAGATTTGATTAATTACAGTTAAGCTAAAACAATTGTTTCTAACAAGAAAAAAAATGTTATAAAAACTGCTTTCGGTGTCGATATGCAAATTTTCATATTTTCCCTTTAGCACAAAATCATATGATCATATTTTGTATACATTTTGAGGGATAGATTAAATACGTGCTGAGTACACAGAGTCAACAATGACTATTTAACTCACTACCCCCCACCCCAAAAGAAACGAAGTCATTAACAATGTAACATGGAAACCAAAAATGTGGTACACAATTTCTGAGAATGACCCATATACGATATTAAAGCTACTAACAGCTCACATACACAGACAGCTGGCCGTCTTACTCCATGTCTGAGATGCAAATGCAGTTGTGTGTTTTATTATCCGAAACTGACACGAAAGAGTCTGTTTCAATAATGACTAATCAAAACGGAATTGAATCTTCAAAACGGGCCTTTTTTCGCTACACTTTTTTGTGCTACAATGTGCTTCATGCCGAAACGCATTCCACACACTGAAAGTTCCAGGTGAGAGTCTACATAGATCAAGGTGAAGTAGCATTGCTATTGAAATACATTGAAAGGTACAGCCTAAGAACCTACATGGAACAAGGTAAACTAGTAGCGCATTGAAAGCTACAGCCACAAACCTACATGGAACAAGGTGAACTAGTATTGCTATTGAAGCACATTGAGGTGAACTAGTATTGCTATTGAAGCACATTGAAAGCTACCGCCACAAACCTACATGGTACAAGGTGAACTAGTATTGCTATTGAAGTGCATTGAAAGCTACAGCCACAAACCTACATGGTACAAGGTGAACTAGTATTGCTATTGAAGCACATTGAAAGCTACCGCCACAAACCTACATGGTACAAGGTGAACTAGTATTGCTATTGAAGTGCATTGAAAGCTACAGCCACAAACCTACATGGTACAAGGTGAACTAGTATTGCTATTGAAGTGCATTGAAAGCTACAGCCACAAACCTACATGGAACAAGGTGAACTAGTATTGCTATCGAAACGCATTGAAAGCTACAGCCACAAACCTACATGGAACAAGGTGAACTAGTATTGCTATCGAAACGCATTGAAAGCTACAGCCACAAACCTACATGGTACAAGGTGAACTAGTATTGCTATCGAAACGCATTGAAAGCTAGATCCAAGAATCTACATGGAACAAGGTAAACTACTATTGCTTCAAGTGGATATTCTTCTCACGGGCGTAGATTCCCAATAGATGCCCCTGTGTACCTTTATGTTCCTTTGTCTACCTGCCTTCAGCAACCCCTGTGATCGGCGAACCACTTGCCATGTGTGAACAGCTCTTCAATGGCCAAGCTTTTTGTCTCATTTGACGGTCCTTCCGATGAAAAGACACCTGCTATGCCAGGAAAAACCTTTTTTGTTATATTAATTTTGGTAAATATTTATTCTTCTTAATAATCTTGTGTCAGTTGCACCAACATCACACTCATAGTCATACCCATAACCATACCCACACACCCACCTCACACCCCGTACACATGCCTCTGCCTCCTCCCCGGGCATCTCCCAGCCCAACCAGCCATCCCCTGCCTTCCCCGTGGGAACAACCCCCTTCTACTGCGGTAAATGCGGGCTTTGTTTTTGGTTTTACCCTTTACTGGGTAAGACAGTGAGCGGGGAGCTCCCAAGCTGGCCGCAGTCTGTTTTACTTAGAGTGCACATTGTTTCCACTCAAAGCATGCAATAATGAGGACGCAGCTCTTCCCCACATCCCCTTTATCCCCTGCCTCCACCCTTTGCTCTCTCTGTCATTCTCTCATTCTCTCATTCTCTCTCTCGCTCGCTCGAGTACCCCCCCCCCCCCTTCTTCTCTCTCTCTCTCTCTCTCTCGCTTTCTCTCTCTATATATATTATATATCTGCTGAATTTTACGATAAAGTATGGCTTGGTCTGATGAGCTTGACCGCAAGGTAATTACAAGGTGTAGTGCCAAAAGTAGCCACAGGTGGCGTGCAGACTCCGTGGGTGCTGATTTGACGAGAGGTAATGAGAATTACAACACGACTATTTGCATACCGTTGCTGCTTATATTCACATAGGATATTTTAGAGCAAACTCGAAAATTTGATGTGTGTTTTCGTTCCCGAAAATTTGATGTGTGTTTTGGTTCCGAAAATGTGATGCTTTCATCGGACTTGTGACAGTGTGCATTCATGTTGACTTTGTACTAATTGTAGAGCTGTCTCACTGGTAGATCACGCCATTGGAACCATGAACCGAGTTCCCACTCAAGTCACATTATCCTGTCACTGAGCTAACCAGTCCTTACCCTATCCCAGTAATGCCAAGCACCAGGCTATGAAGCGACAAGTAACACTTTTTTAAGTCATTAGTTTGACCTGGCTAAGATTTGGATGCCAAACCTTCTGCAGAGGAAGCCTACACTTTTCTCGATTCAGCCAGCGCATCCAGGATAATAAGTCTGTGGTATGTCCTGTATGCGGGAAGATGCATATAAAAGACCCCTTGCTGCTTATCGGAAAGAGTAGCCTATGAGGCGGCAGTGGGTTTCCTCCAAACAAATATGTCAGAATGACCATATGTTTGACCTCCAATAGCCGATGATAAAAATCAATCTGTCATTTTCTGAGATTAATATATTAGCTTGATCATTATAATATTTCTTACTTTAGTTTGAGGTAACTTTTATTTTAAATGGCAAACTTTTGAAATATTTGGAGTACAAACACACAAAATTAATTTTGGCAATCACGCCAAAACTCTGACAACATAGGTTCCAGCAGTAATATGTTCTATTAGGTTGCCCAGTATTCTCTTCTGGGTGTTGACAAATGTTTAATACGACTACTAGTATTGAAGTTATATATCAGGTTTGATATATATATATATATATATGTAATTAAATTTAGATAATTGTTTTGGTTTTGAAAAATTGATGTTTTCATCGGACTATGCAGCTTGAAATAAAACAAGCTTTCCTTGTTGGGTGACCGGAGATCTCCAACTGACCCGCTGCAATTGAACCTGCGGGTACATACATGTATAATCGCAGTGCTACAGATGCCGTGGGCGGGCAGGTGTTGGCCACATTGGGCCAGCCCGGCGAACTAACCGGCAGCACCAAGTATTAACAAGCCGCCCTGATTTATCGGCAGCTCCCATGTGGGTTGGTGAAAAGGGCACGAAACTACACACCCGGTCATGCGCACTCACGATAAAGCCCGCTGGCTACCTCCAGGTGTGGTGTGCGTATGTGTGTGGTGTGTGTGTGTGGTGTGTGTATGTGTGTGTGGTGTGTGGTATGTATTTGTGTGGTGTGTATGTGTGTAGTGTGTATGTGTGGGTGGTGTATATGCGGGTGGTGTGTATGTGTGTGGTGTGTGTGGTATGTATGTGTGTGGTATGTGTATGGTGTGTATGTCAGTGGTGTGTATGTATGTGGTATGTATGTGTGTAGTGTGTATGTGTGTGGTGTATATGTATGTGGTGTGTATGTGGGTGGTGTGTATGTGTGTGTGGGTGGTGCATATGTGGGTGGTGTGTATGTGTGTGGTGCCTATGTGTGTGGTGTGTGTGGTGTGTGTGGTGTATATATGGGTGGTGTGTATGTGTGCGGCATGTATGTGTGGGGTGCATATTTGGGTGGTGTCTATGTGTGGGGTGCCTATGTGTGTGATGTGTGTGGTGTCTATGTTTGTGGTGTGTATGTGTCTGGTGTGTATGTGTGTGGTGTGGGTGTGGTGCATATCTGGGTGGCGTGTATGTGTGTGGTGCCTATGTGTGTGGTGTATGTGTGGGTGGTGTGTATGTGTGTGGCATGTATGTGTGGTGTGGGCATGGTGTATATGTGTGTGGTGTATATGTGTGTGGTGTATATGTGTGTGGTGTATATGTGTGGTGTGTATGTGTGTGGTGTATATGTGTGTGGATGGTGCATATGTGTGTGGTGTGTATGTGTGTGGTCCCTCTGTGTGTATGTATGTCGTGTTTATGTGGGCGGTGTGTGGCATGTATGTGTGTGGTGTCTATGTGTGTGGTATGTGTGGTGTATATGTGGGTGGTGTGTATGTGGGTGGCATGTATGTGTGTGGTGTGTATGTGGGTGGTGTGTATGTGTGTGGTGTGTGTGTGTGTGTGGATGGTGTGTATGTGTGTGGTGTGGGTGGTGTATATGTGGGTGGTGCGTATGTGTGTGCGTGTATGTGTGTGGTGTGGGTGGTGTGTGAGGCGTGGTTAATTACAGTCACATAGAGTTAGGATTCCATATATGAGGTATGCAGTATACAAATGCATACTAGGTATGCAGTGCGGTGACTTTTCGCTATTTGTATTGGAAACAACGCGTTCAGTTCACATTTGCACCAGTAGCTCCATGTGGCGATCCAGTGTGGATCCGAACCGAGTGTGCCATTTCCAATCCAACCAGCGAAAAGTCACCGCATACCTCACACACATACACATTCAAATTCACATTCACATTCATGGAGTAACTGGGAAATGACATTTCCTGTGTATATACTCTCATAATTGATTCAATCAATCAATAGTTCCGTCCTCTAGTCGAGGGTTGGATGCAATGGTTCTCCACTTGTCCCGATGTTGTGCTGTTCTGATAGACTGTGAATAATTCAAGCCTGCCCACTGTGAAATATTTGTAAACCATGATGTTCTTGGTCTCCCTCTCCCTCTGCTGCCATTCACCTTCCCTTCCAACAATGTACGGTATATTGAACTCTGACGAATGATGTGGCCAAAATAAATAAGTTTCTTTGTCTGTATAGTGGCAAACAAGCTTTTCTTATTTTTAATTTTTCTGAGAACTTCTTTGTTGGTGATCTTCTTTGTCCATGATATAATTGATTATAGATCCATGACATAATTGATTATAGATCACATATGTGTGTGTGTATATATATATATATATATATATATATATATATATATATATAGGGATAAGCCTGTTATCGTCTGTAATAAGCTCTGTAGTGCCTCCTCATATCCCCCCCCCCCTATTTGGGGGAGGGGGTACCGGCATGCACCGCTCATTATGCTTATATATATATATATATATATATATATGTGTGTGTGTGTTAAAAAGATTTCACTTAGAGATGTTGTTTACATGCAAACAATTACACTTTTTGACATTTTAGGATTCAAATATCTGTTGATTCTCTGAATATAGAGCGCTGAAAGAAAATAGGGTGTTACACTGTTGTGAATAGGTGAACTATTTAGCATTTATTCAGTCTTGTTGCAGTTTTCCAAGAAAATATCATGCTTTGAAAATGGCTATTTGGACAAATCAGAATGATTTTTTGTTATGCATTGCACTTTTTCATATTGTCTTATTAAAAGTCTGCTTTACTAATGGATTTAGCAATTGACAAATTTAATTCCTTTATATATGTACAATGGAGATTGGTTAGCAGAACGCCCCTCACATCCTTCCACATTTTATTATATTTGGTCAAAGTTCCACCTTTAATACATTTTTTAAATATTTAATCTTAAACAATATTATCTCCAGAACAATACTATATATAACCCAACTGGTTTTGGATTTGGGTTTCTAATTTCAACGTCTACATGAAAGAATAACAATATTGGACCATAGGCATATTTTTTAATTTCGCTGCCGGTACCTAATACCACACACATAGTGACATACACTCCACACACACACACACACCACACATACACACATAATATACGTATGTATATATATATATATATATATACATATATACCCATATTATGTAATTATAATGAGCATAATTATAAGTCTATAATGAGTATACTATAATTATTATCACCTATAAGCCCGGGCCCATGTATCATGTAATTATAATGAGATTCCTGTGTACTGAGCTGTCACCACCTTCCGTATATGGTGACGTAATACACGTGTGCCTCCACGGCTGTCCGCCAGTCTCCACACCAAACACAACACACATCAAGGGCCGCCAGGTGTCTCTAGTGGAGGTGTGTGTGTGTGGGAAGGGGTGACTGACTAACCGACTGGGATACTTTCAAGTGCGAGGCGCTAGCGTTACTCTGCGTATGTGATTTCCAAGTTGGTGCTAGTGTCTGCGGCGATCGGGACCAGTGTACTTATCGAAATGACGCTGAAGGTTGGTGGGGCATTAACCCATATAGACCGCATCCGCATTTATTAACCAACCACCAGGAAATTCCATACATCAAGAATCGAACCCATCAGCACTTATTTAATTGCTGTATTTTTTCTTTAAGCCATTGTTTAAAAAAAGTATAAAAGAATGAAGAGATAATGGAAGGTATTTGAAACCCATTCTTGTTGCTAGGATGGAACTGAACATCTTTGTAGTCTTGTGTGTTTTGTTTGTTTTGGAGGAGTTTTCCATGAACATCTCTGGTGAGTTGTTGTGCTGAGGTGCTCGGAAGCAAACACCTGAGTCAATGTTTGTTTTTCTCTGGGGAGTGATTCCAGGACGGGTGCCGACTTGTGGGTCCCGGTGTGCACGTTGGGTAGGTCAGCGGGATAACGTATTATCAAGTCCTCGTCTGTGTGCGCACTCCACTGGTGGGGCTTGCAGGGACCCGAGGCTTTGGAGGGGACTTGTAGAGTAGAGGCTTTGCTATAACTGGATGTTTTGAAGGGGCTTGGATGTAATACAGGTTTTGTAAGGATTGCAAATGATGGGAGATGTGAGGAAGAAATTAAAAGAAGGATAACAATAGCCCGAACAACATTCTCCAAAATGTATAGAGTGTTAACATCAAGTAAGATATTAATACAAACAAGGAAGCGTATTCTTCAGTGTTATGTGTGGTCTACTCTAATGTATGGGGCTGAGACATTGACAATCTCTAAGAAAATGTACAAACATTTAGCAGCATTTGAGATGTGGACTTATCGAAGGATGATGAAAATATCATGGACAAAGAAGATCACCAACAAAGAAGTTCTCAGAAAAATTAAAAATAAGAAAAGCTTGTTTGCCACTATACAGACAAAGAAACTTATTTATTTTGGCCACATCATTCGTCAGAGTTCAATATACCGTACATTGTTGGAAGGGAAGGTGAATGGCAGCAGAGGGAGAGGGAGACTAAGAACATCATGGTTTACAAATATTTCACAGTGGACAGGGTTGAATTATTCACAGTCTATCAGAACAGCACACCATCAGGACAAGTGGAGAACCATTGCATCCAACCCTCGACTAGAGGACGGAACTATTGATTGATTGATTGAAGGATTGGAGGTACCGGGGGAGCGGGATGTAGCCTGTCCACCTGTGAAGTTTTGGGTCATCCAATCGAATCCTTCTCAGTGAACCCATTTACAGTTTGGGCTATTTTCCATTCCAACCAGTGGTCCACAACTGGTTCATCAACGGATGTGGTATATGCTGTCCTGTCTGTGGGAAAGTGCTTATCAGAAAGAGTAGTCTGTGTGGCAGCAGCAGGTTTCCTCCAAAGAAATATGTCAGAATGACTATATGGTTGACGTCCAATAGCCGATGATGAACATCAATGTGCTGTAGAGGCATCATTAAATAAAACCCACTTTTTTTGATTGGAGGTTTTGAGGGGGCTTGGAGGTGATGGAGGTTTTGTAAGGATTGGAAGTTTTGTCGGGGCTTGGAGGTAATAAAGGTTTTGTAAGGATTTGAGGTTTTCTGGGGGCTTATAAGGATTTAAGGTTTTTAGGGGGCTTGAGGTTTTGTAAGGATTTGACGTTTTGAGGGGGCTTGCAGGGACTGGAGGTTTTGTAAGGATTGGAGGTTTTAAGGGAGCTTACAGAGAATGGATGCTTTGTAAGGATCGGAGGTTTTAAAGAGGCTTGGAGGAGATGGAGGTTTTGTATGGATTGGAGGTTTTCAGGGGGCTTACAGGGACTGGATGCTTTGTATGGATTGGCATTTTTTAAGAGACTTGCCAGGACTGGAGGCTTTGTAAGGATTGGAGGTTTTAAAGCGGTTTTCACGATAAGGAGTGGAAGTTTTGAAGGGGCTTGAAAGGAATGGAAGCTTTACGGGGGCTGGAGTTTTGGAAGGTCTGGGAGGTTTGGAGGGATTGGATAGGAATTGGAGGGTTTGAATGGACTGGATGCTTTAAAGAGGTTTGTACTAGAGATTGGAGCCTTCTCAGAATTTCTCCTGCTTAACCAACAGAAGTTTAAAAAACAGAAAATCAGGTCCAGCTACTGATGACTGATTACCCAGTAGTGACCTTTATTACTTGTTGCAATAAACAAACAAATTGTTGAAAGTTTGATGACCTTGGCACCATTTCATGACCATTCACTTCAGGGAGCTGCTCTGAAGGCACTTAGGATGAACTCATCACCCACAGATGCAATTGCACTACCAGCATACGACCGGGCGCAGTGGCTGAGTCGATAGAGCGCGGGCCTCGCGTGCGGAAGGTCGGGAACTCGGTTCGCGGTCGAGTTAAACCATGCTTGTTGCTTCCTAGCCTTGCACTCGGCATTACTAGGATATGGCAATGACTGGTTAGCTCAGTGTCAGGATAATGTGACTGAGTGGAATATCGGGTCATGGTGTCGGGGGGGGACTGATTTCCCAGTGGGGCAGCATTATAAAGTCACCATGACTGTGCACTGTCACAAGTCGGTACCCATCCTGAAATGATGTTGCCAGGACATAATACTCCAATAACCATCCAGCCAGCATACCACGCATGCATTCCCTTCAAGATCGCCATTCATAGCTTGTAGTAGAAGACCTGTAGTAGAAGACCGCGCCTTACATAATTCTCAAACTCAACTCCTTCAATGTGTCCTTATCCTGCACGGCATTTACAGTTTTAGCACTTCACAACTTTTCAACAGCTGTCTCTCAAGCTCTTGTCTGATCTTGAATGTTGGTTCCTCCACCCTCCCTACTTCCCCTCCCTCCTTCCCTACATCCCTTCCCTCCTCTCCCTCCCTTCCCCCCCCTCCACCTCTTCTCTCCCTCCCCTCCCCTCCCTCCTCCTCCCCTTCCCCCTCACACTTCCCCGTCCCCCACCCTATCCTCCCTCCCCTCCCTCCCCTCCCTCCCCTCCCTCCCTTCCCTCCCCTCCCTCCCCTCCCTCCCCTCCTCTCCCCCTCCCGCTCCCCCGTCCCTCCATTCCTATCCGGTCCCCATTCTCTCCCCTCCCCCCCCCCTTTCCCCTCCCCCCCTCCTCTCCCCCGTCTCCCCTCCCCTTCCCGCTCTCCCCCCTCCCCATTCTCCCCCCTCTCCCCCTTTTCCCCTCCCTCCTCATCCCTCCCTCCCCTCTCCCTACTTCTCCCTCTCCACCATGCCGTTCACCTCTCCTCCAGCAACCGTCTCACACTTCATTCAAGGCATTTTCAAGCCACCCATTAATATCTCAGGTTAGTATTCATAAATTAGTCCCGTTGCCCACTCCAAATAAAAGAGTGGAATGTGGCTAATCTATTAGATTAGATCGGTGACACTATCGCATAGGAGCATGGAAATGACTATATATATATATATATATATGTTTGTCTGTATGTATACACATATATATGTAACACCGCTCTAAATCGACCGATCATGGGACCGAATTTAAGTGGTCGATTTAGGGAGGTGGTCGGTTTAGAGAGTTAGAATAATGGTACGCTGGTATTGTATGGGGTATCGTTGGAGACCCAAATAAAGCGATCGATATAGGGGAGTGGTTGCTCTGTGGAGGTGGTCGGTTAGGGAGGTTTTACTGTATATATTATATATATACCCCCCAGACTACTACCACGTATATATATATATATATATATATATCTATATATATATATATATGCACACACATTAAGCAATGGTCAATATAAAGCAGAGGAACTGAGACGTGGTTTGTGAATTTTATTTTATACAGTAAAGCCTCTCTAAATCAACCGATCTTGGGACCGACTTTAAGTGGGCCATTTAGGGAGGTGGTCGGTTTAGGGAGTTATAATACGGTTACTATGATATCGTTGGGACCCAAATAAAGCGATCGATATAGGGGAGTGGTTGATCTGTGGAGGTGGTCAGTTAGAGAGGCTTTACTGTATATATATATATATATATATATATATATGTGTATATGTGTATATATATATATATATATATGAAAATACGATGGCCATACAGTAAAAGGTGCGCTGTGTTCGAATTGAATCGAATTGAATTTCTTCTTTTTATTATATTCACTGATTAAGCCGAGAAATGGTCAATCACAAAAAAAGTAGGTGTTTCCCATTCCTGTGCTTCTTGTCCTCTTCTAGTAATACACAGTGCAGGAGGCGACAAGTATACATTTTGTTAAAGCCATTAGTTTGACTCACACGACCTACCATATGGGAAGTGGGCGCTCAGCTTATTCAACCAACCCGTCTGGTTCGCCCATGTCATGCCAACTATCTCCAGCTTAGTGGATGAGTTAACAGGGGACAAAATAACAACTCAAGAAACACCTGAAAAGATAAATAACTACTTCATAAAGATAGGGGAGAAGTTAGCAGATAAACTAGACAATATACCAGAAAAAGATCAAGTTAACATAGTAAAGCCAAATGCAGTCACATATGACATAAGGGTGGTAACTAAGGAAGAAGTACTTAAAAAGATTAAGGGCTTGTCTGAATACAAATCATCAGGACTTAAAGATCTCAGCTCAAGGATACTAATTGATTCAATAACTATATTAATCAAAGAATTCACCCATATAGTAAACCTATCAATTAAAACGGGTATTTTCCCAGATGACTGGAAAATTGTTACAGTTGTACCTATCCCAAAAGTCAGCAACCCTAAAACATGCAATGACCTCAGACCAATTTCTCTTCTACCCATAACTGGGAAAATAGTTGAGCAACTCATTCATGATCAAATAAAAACATTTTTTGAAGCAACAAACTACCTAGCAGATGAACAAAATGGCTTCAGGAAAGGCAGGTCCACAACCAAAGCACTCTCAACACTCCTTGATGTGCTTCTCAGTGCGATGGATTCTGGCAAACTTACCATAGCAGTATATATTGATTTTTAAAAAGCATTTGACACTATAGATCATAAAATCCTGTTGCAGAAGGTTGTCAAGAGTGGGTTGGGTTCAAAAACGGTAGCCTTTCTGACAAACTATCTTTCCAATCGAAAGCAAAGTACCAAACTAAATGGCATTGAGTCAACCTTAAGACAAGTAAAAACTGGAGTACCACAGGGATCAACACTGGGCCCCCTTCTATTCCTTCTGTTCATAAACGACTTACCCCAAGCACTGAGGCAAACAAAATGCATTTTATTTGCTGATGACGCAGTCCAACTGGTATCAAACAGTAACTTAGCAAAAGCAGCAGAATTGACAAATGAAAATTTGGCTAGAATAAATATATGGTGCAAAGAAAACAAATTAACTCTCAATATAATCAAAACTGAATATGTTATCTATGGCACCAAGAACAAGAAGGACAAAGCCCCAGAAGTCCAAATAAAGATTGGGAATGAAACACTAAGGGAGGTAGAGACCTACAAATATTTGGGAACTGAACTGGATGGAACTCTAAATGGGAATAAACAACTAAGTAGATTAAATCAGTCACTGGCAAGGAAACTGAACACCTTCAGAAAAATCAGGGGTTTTATAAGTGAAAAAACAGCTCTTCTTATGTACAAAACAATGATCCTCCCAATAATTGATTATAATGACCTAATATATGAACTACTCACAAAACAGCAACAAGCAAAGCTTCAAACAGTACAAAATAGGGCACTCAGGACAGTTTACAAAGGCCAAAATCTACACACAGAAGAACTACATGCTAAAGCTGGAATGGACAAACTAGACACAAGGCGCAAAAGGCATCTCTTAGGACTCATGTACAATAGAGCCCAAGACACAATATATACCGACACAAGTATTCACAATACTAGGGCAGCAGATGGCAACCTCTTGAAAATTCCCTATCCAAGGACTAACAAACTCAAAAGAGCACCTATTTATCAGGGAAGCCAACTCTGGAACAAACTCTCTGCCAAAACCAGGAATGCAACAACCTACCTGCAATTTAAATCTAGATTAAAGGTTGAGTACCCAACATAGACATACATTAATAAACCTACCTGGATAGACCACAAACGTTGAGAACTGAAATAAATACATAGTCCCAAACCACTCCCTTCCCTCTCCCTCTCTGAAATCCCCCCCTGGCAAAAAGAGTAAAAGAAATAACAACTACCAAAGTATACCCACCAGCCTATAACACCTGACTAAACCAATAAAACATATACTACTGACAAAGCTATAGTTGACCCAAGACAATTTAAATGAGTCGTGCAACCATTATTTGCATAATCCAAAATCCATGACTACCTGTATCAGCAAGTCATGCCCATTATATTAATGTCTCCTCACAGGTATGATCATCAAATCACTGATATAGTCTAAAGGTAAATGGCTATTCTCCAGTCTACATGTGCAAAATAAGATCCCCACTATATTTGTAATGCCTCATTTTAACCTACTACTGTCTATATTGTTCATACCATCGCATCGTCTCATCCATTAATAGTTCATATGCACTATAATTGCTAAGGCCGGAAGACCAGCACCTCGGTGCTGAAAAAAGATGTTATTCAACTGGAATACAACTTTGAATAAAAAAAAGAAAAGCTGCATTGTCCGATGAGGCATCAAGTTTTCAAAATCAAAACAAATATCTAGATTTTATTCGACATATCCAACTTAGATACTGATGCGCTTATTAAGTATTTATTGCCACATAGAAGGGAACACTGAGTCGATTTAATAGAACCTATTACTGCAGAAGCCTATGGTATCAGAGTTTTGGTGTGCTTGCCAAAACTATTTTCACATGTTTGAATTTCAAATGACTCAAAAGGTAGCCATTTCAATTAAAAGTTACTTCAAACTAAAGTAAGGTAGATTAAAATGAGCAATTTAATATACTTATCTCATAAAAATGTCAGAAACTCAAAACCATCGGACTATGCAACTTTAATTAATCCAAATCCAATCTCATTCTCAGTTCGCCCGTCCTCCCGCCTTCCCGCCCTCCTGCACACACTAACCTTCTTATGGGGATGGGGATGGGGATGGGGGTGGGCGTGGAGGGGTGGGGGAGTTTAAATGGACGCATGCGCGGGAGCCTCGTTTCTGTATAATGGATGCTAAGTGCTATCAGTGTCGGAGCGATTTGAAGGACACGGGTGTAAGGATGCACAGTTGTTTTCATTCACTCACTCACTCACTCACTCATTCACTCACTCATTCACTCACTCACTCACTCACTCACTCACTCACTCACTCGTTCGCTCACTTATTCACACACCACTCAGACACTCACCCACCACTCACTCACCCACTACCAAGACACTCACTCACCACTCACTCACTCATTCACTCACTCAATCAATCATTCACTCACTCACTCACTCGTTCGCTCACTTATTCACACACCACTCATACACTCACACACCACTCACTCATGCACTACCTAGACACTCACTCCACACTCATTCACTACTCAGACACTCACTCACTCAATTATTCACTCACTCACTCACCACTCACTCATGCGTTCACTTAATCACTCACCACTCACTCACCACTCATTCATTCACTCACTCACTCACACACCACTTATACACTCACTCCCTCACCACTCAATCACTCACTCACGTACGCACTCGACTAGACGCAATGGCCGAATCGGTAAGAGCGCAGCTTCCAGTCCGGAAGGTCTGGGGTTCAAATCCCGGCCCTTATAACATTGATACTTGCCACACTATCCAGCCTGGCGATGCATTAATAGGATATGGTCAAGGACTGGTTAGCTCAATATCGGGGTACTGTTGGATATCGGGTCATGGTGCCGGTGGCCCATCTCACAGTGGGGCAGCACTATAAAGTCACCATGAGTGCACCCTGTCACAAGTACCAATCGTGATATGACCTTATATGTTGCTAGGATAAATATTCCCTCCAAGCCAACTCACTGATTCAAAAACTCTCTCTCATTCAGTCACTCACTCACACACTCATACACATTCACTCACACACTCACTCACACTCACTCGCGCACTCACTCACACTAATTCAGTCACACACACTCATTCAGTCACATACACTCACTCACATAGTGACAGACTCACTTACACTCACCCACTCACAGACACATTCTCACTCACTCAGTCACTCACTCACACACTCATACACATTCACTCACACACTCACTCACACTCACTCGCGCACTCACTCACACACTACTTCAGTCACACACACTCATTCAGTCACATACACTCACTCACAGAGTGACAGACTCACTTACACTCACCCACTCACAGACACATTCTCACTCACTCACTCAGTCAATCAATCACTCGCTCACTCACACACTCACTCACACTCACCCGCGCACTCACTCACACACTAATTCAGTCACACACACTCATTCAGTCACATACACTCACTCACAGAGTGACAGACTCACTTACACTCACCCACTCACAGACACATTCTCACTCACTCACTCAGTCACTCAATCAATCACTCGCTCACTCACACACTCACTCACACTCACTCGCGCACTCACTCACACACTAATTCAGTCACACACACTCATTCAGTCACATACACTCACTCACAGAGTGACAGACTCACTTACACTCACCCACTCACAGACACATTCTCACTCACTCACTCACTCACTCATTCACTCACTCATTCACTCGCACATGTTGTGCTCACTCACTCGCTCACACGTTCACACACTCACACACTCACTCACTCCCCCACAATCACACACTCACACTCAAAGGAACCCACTTCCGGTTATTTCCGCATCCGCACGGCCGGAACCGGAAACTGGCCGTGTGTGGGAACATCACCAATAGGTCGGTATTGTTACTAGTTTAGAGGGCGCTTAGGAATGGTGGGGTGGGGGTGGGGGGTGGGGGTGTGAGTGTGTGTGTGTGTGGGATGTGAGTGTGTGTGGGTGTATGGGAGTGTAGGAGGGTGAGTGGGAATAACAGGAGGAAGCCACGTGTACGGTGCAGGAGAGAGATCTGAACCCACGCTGTGTAAGAGGTACTGCCAATGGAACTTGTTTTGATGCTTAGGAATCCTCTGTGACCTGTCAATGGGGGGAAACGATAACTTTGTCTGTTTGTTTAACGATCCCCCAGCACAAAAAGTAAACATTGGCTATTGGGGAGAAAACAATAATAATAACAACAATACCAAAACTATCCCGGAAAATGCGCTCCAGGTAATAGATTTTCTTTTTTTTCTTGAAGATTTATACTGACTATCATGGATAAGTCTGAATAGACTTGTTTTCACCATTAGACAGTTTGTCGATAGAAAGCCCGAGTGTACACTTTTACTGACCCAAGGGATTTTTAACCTCCCACACTGCATAGACATGGTATGAGAGCAACTGGCCTTTGATGACGCTGTAAGTTATACACAGCTGTGGAAATCCAAATTGGCAGAGGTGGGGGCACAGGGAATTCATTAATATGCTATGTATCTTAATAAAAGATCACACTTAGAATGGGCTATTTGAGCGTAGGTTGGGGGTTTGTTTGCCCAGCATCATTAGGCGCTAAGTACCACATGGCTGTTGTTAGAAGTTCTGTGACGTAACACAGTGAAGGGAAGGGCGGACTTACGTGGAAGTTTCATTCTACTGCTCATTGCGCTATTCTAGTAGTATAATAATGCCGAGTGCCAGGCTCAGAAGCAAGAAGTATACATTTTTAAGTCATCGGATTGACTCGGCCAGGGTTTGCAGCTCATGGATTTGAATCCCGTGACCTGCCAGGCTAGGTAGTGACAAGTATCAATTTTGTAAGTCATTGCCAGGACTTGGCCAGGATTCAAACACATGATCCTCCGAACCGGAAGTCTGCGCTCTTACCGATTCCGCTCCCACGTCCGGTAGAATTAAAGGTAGTCTCTATATTATGTCTGGCTTTAACCAGAAATATGGGATAGACAGTCGAGATCGTGTAGTCTATGCAACTCATTATACAGCACTGTTTGTTTGTTTTATTTGTTGTTGTTTTACGTCCTAGCAACATCCACGGTCATATCAGGACGTTTTTTTTACAGCACTGAGAAGCATAAGCACCGGGTGCATTGGCTTAATCGGTAGTGCACGGGCTCGCATGCGGGAGGTCGGGAGTTCGGTTCCCGGTCGAGTCAAACCAATGACTTTAAAATTGATACTTGTCGCTTCCTAGCCTGGCGCTTAGCATTAATAGGATAGGACAAGGACTGGTTAGCTCAGTGTCAGGATAATGTAACTGAGTGGGATATCGGGTCATGGTGGCGGTGGCCTGATTTCCCAGTGGGGCAGCACTATAATGTCACCATGAGTGTGCACTGTCACATGTCGGTACCCGTCCTGATATGAACTTAGATGTTGCCAGGACATAATACTCCACCAACCAACCAAACCAAACGAGAAGGATAAAGCCCACCTCACATTACATGATGATTGCTCAGGAACAGGAAACACCCCCCACCAACACACACAACCACTCTCTCTCTCCCCCATCTCGGACTTGACCCAATAACCCCATTCCTTATATCGCACTGGTCAGCCAATAATTGCATTGGGTCCCCCGGAAAGGGAATTCCTTATCCGGCAATCAAACCAGCTTCAAGTCATGACTGTTTTCTCACTAGCCGCCTACCTTATACCCCTGTCACACTACGACGTAATGAGCGAACGTGACCCTAACGTGGTGATATTTCGTCATTACGTTGATGTACGTTGGATTACGTTATGATGACGTCATAATGACGTTAGACTGACGTCGAGCTACGTCATGTTACGTCGTGTTACGTCGGCGCGCGTCGAGGTTTTGAACCTGTTCAAAACTTTCAACGTATCTCAACGTGAAGCCGTTACGTTGGGATGACGTGACAATGACGTTAGGTTGACGTTCCGCGATCGTTATAGCAGCGTAAATGACGTTAGAGTCACGTTATGTCACGTCAGACCGACGGCCCGGGTGGGAGCAACGTGTGGGCAGCGTTTTGCACGTTACGGTCACGTTACGGTCACGTTACGGTCACGTTACGGTCACGTTACGGTCACGTTACGGTCACGTTACGGTCACGTTACGGTCACGTTACGGTCACGTTACGGTCAAGTTACGGTCACGTTACGTTCACGTCACACCCGTTGCGGCGACGTTACGCTCACGTTACACTAACGCCCGGTCACGTCGCCAATTACCCCTCCCCTCTAACGTTGTCACGTTACAGCTAACGTCACGACGTACACCCACGTTACTTTCACGTTACGCTCACGTCAACTACGTTGCATTCACGTCCACAATTTGCATATTACGCCGATAACTTCGACGTGATATCATTATTTTCACGTTGTGGTTACGCTGACGTAGTCACGTCGTAGTGTGACAGGGCCATTAGTCAATTCAAATGCAATCAGAGCCCATCTTTGCGGTGGAGAAGAAGCGGCTCCGTGGGAAGAATGTGGGAAGGCTACATACTGTGAATTATTTATACTTCATGATGGTAATTAATTATCCAAATAAACTTTCCCGATGCTGGCTATGATAGCTATGTATGTCTAGCCGTTATATATATAGTCCTATAACTTGTATATCAGGGTATGCTATATACCTATATATATGTGCTGTATAAGAATTATACTAGTATATCATTTCATGGTCCTGGTGACCTGATTTCCCAGTGGGACAGCACTATAAACTCACCATGAGTGCGCACTGCCACAAGTCGGTACCTGTCCTGATATGACCTTAGATGTTGCCAGGATGTAATACTCCAGCAACCAACCATCTGATTCATATGTTCCTACGCCTCGGCAAATTGCCACTATAAATGTGGGAAAGAGGTCACTGCGCCGTGCGTTGTTTGGGTGTAAGGGATGGTTTATTTGTTGTCCTTTCATGTCCTAGCAACATCGCAGACCATGTCCTCCCTCCTCACTCAATTACTTACCTCAGCCATACAACTAACCCTTTATATCTCAGGTGCTAGAGCATACCGGGTTGAGGATGGGGGCTTTGGGGGGGGGGGGGAGGGGAGGGGAGCGCTCCATCTTCCACCCGCCCCCATCACATACACCGTACCCATAATAGCAGCACAGTTTTTGCTCATAATACTGAACTTATTATGGCTACACCACTAACACACTAACCTCCTTTATAATCTACTAATACACCAGTCACACTACAGCTTGCAACCACTTTGCGACCACCTTAGAACAAAGAACCCACACTCACCCGTGACATCCTTGCTACCAAAACAATGGTTGCCAATGTCTGAGTGTCACAGGTGAGTGTGTGTTCTTTGGTCTAAGGTGGTCGCAACGAGGTCGCAAGCTGTAGTGTGACTGGGGTATAAATAAGTACCCACTGAACTATCTATTTACAATGTAATGTAAATGGCCGGAAGACCAGTGCCTTGGCACTGAATAAAGGCATGTTGTGATGAATAAACTGTTTTACCAAAAATAAATATTACGAGGAGTATCGACTTAGAATGCTAATAGTGCGCATTAATGTCAACTTTCTTTTTAGTGCTGCACCACCGGCCTATATCTCCGCTACTGCTGGCACATGGCGTGACCCGATATCCCACCCAGTCACATATATCCTGACCCTGAGCCCACCAGTCCTCGGTCTGTCCTATTCATGCTGAGAGCTAAGAAAGTATCAATTTTGTTTTAAGTCTTCGGTTTGACTCACCCGGAGATCAAACCCACCACCATACCTTTCTTCAGTCATTTTCTCTTCATAAAACTGCAGTCTTGCGTTTGTTTTGGTGGGGTTTTCCATGAACATTTCTGGTGAGTTGTTGATGAGAGATACTCGGAAGCAAACACCCGCATCAATGTTTGTTTTTCTCTGGGGAGCTGTTCCAGGATGGTCGGTCCCGTTGTGCACTTTGGGCAAGTTGGTGGGATAATGTAGTATCGAGTCCTCGTCTTTCCCTACAATCCGCTGAAGGGGATTGTCAGGACGAGAGCCTCTGGAGTGGGGTGTGGTGTGATTGCTGGATTTTCCAGGGACTGGAGGCTTTGCAGGGACTGGAGGCTTTGCAGAGACTGGAAACCTTACAGGGGCTGGGGGCTTTGTAGGGAGTGGAGGCTTTGCAGGGACTGGAATCGTTGCAAGGACTGGGGGCTTTGCAGTGACTGGAAGCCTTACAGGGGATGGGGGCTTTGTAGGGACTGGATGCTTTGCAGTATGGTTTGCAGGGAATGTATGCTTTTCAGGGACTGTATGCAGGGAATGTGTGCTTTACAGGGACTATAAGCTTTGCAGGGGACTGTATGCTTTGCAAAGACTGGCGGGAAGCCAGCACTCATCTGAGTGCATGTGCAGCTGAGGAAGAAGCGCGAGTGGTGGTGGGGGGGGGGGGGGGGGGGGGGGGGTTGGGTTGTTTGTTGTTAGGGGGGCGGAGGAAGGGGAAGGGCGGGTAAGAGGGGTGGAGGGTAGGTGGTGGTGGGGTGGTAGCGGAGGGAAGGGGAAGGGCGGGTAGGAGGGGGGAGGGTAGGTGTGGGGGTGGTGCGGGAGGGAAGGGAAGGGCCGGGTAGAGGGGGAGGGAAGGTGGAGTGGTTGGGGTGGGGGTGGCGGGAAGGGAAGGAAGGGGCGGGGTAGGAGGGGAGGGAAGGTGGTGGGGGTCCGGATGACTCTTGGTGTTTGCACCGGGCTCGACGCTATACCTCGGCGGACTTAGTGCGCATGCGGCTGGCCGGATCCTGATTACACGCCTGCGCACTAGACTCGGCTTTTCAGATTGTTGTAAAGAGGCTGAGGTGGTGGTATTCATTAATTATGATTCTGAGCACCTCGTTGCGTTCAGTTTGTCATTAAGAGGGGCTGATTAGTTGGTGGTTTTTGTATGGCTTTTTTTATGTGAACTTAAAGTTGCATGGTCCGATGGCATTTGAATTTTTGTATTATTTGTGAGATAAATATATCAAATTGATCGTTACAAGCTACTAATCATTAGTCCGGAGTGATTTTGATTAAAGATGATTAGTTTTGAAGTAATATGAGCTGAAAGAAGCAAAAATAATTTCGACAAGCTTGCCAAAAGTCCTGTGGCTATGACCCAGATGGGCATCTCGCGGTGACCACGTGATGTGAGATGACCTGGAACCTGACAGGACTGTAGGTAGGTATTTCTGTTTGGATGAGGAACATTCTGGGAACGGATTAGCGCCATAGGCCCATGGCACTAGGGTTTTTAACAAAATATAATGTGTGTCTGTTGTCTGCTTGTGTCTGTCTATGTATGTCTGTATGTATCTGTGTGTGTGTCTGTCTGTGTGTCTATCTGTGTGTTTCTGTGTATGTGTGGGTGTGTATGTGTGTGTCTCTGTGTATGTGTGTGTATGTATGTGTGTGTCTGTGTATGTATGTGTGTGTATGTATGTGTGTGTATGTATGTGTGTGTGTGTCTGCCTCTGTCTGTGTGCGTCTGTCTATGTGTCTCTGTCTGTGTGTGTCTCTCTCTCTGCAAAGTCAGGTCGGGTGTATGTGTGTCTGTGTATGTCGGGTGTGTGCATGTCTGTGTGTTTCTGTGTCTGTGTGTTTCTGTGTCTGTGTGTGCTGTCTATGCATGTCTGTCTGTGTGTGTCTATCTATTTGTGTCTGTCTGTGTGTATATGTATGTGTGTATATGTCTGTGTGGTAATGTCTGTGTGTGTATGTCTCTCTGTGTGTATATCTGTGTGTATGAATGTGTGTGTCTGCCTCTGTGTATGAATGTGTATGTCTATGTGTCTCTGTCTGTGTGTGTGTGTGTCTCTCTCCACAAAGTCAGGTCGGGTGTATGTGTGTCTGTGTATGTCGGGTGTGTGCATGTATGTGTGTTGATGTGTCTGTATGTGATGTATGTGCATGTCTGTCTGTGTGTGTCTATCTATGTGTGCCTGTGTCTGTGTGTATATATATGTGTGTGTATGTTGGTGTGTATGTCTGCATGTGTCTGTATGTGTGTATGTCTGTGTATGGGTGGGTATGTCTGTGTATGTCTGTTTGTGTGTGTGTATGTGTGTATGTATGTGTGTGCATGTATGTGTGTGTGCCTCTGTCTGTGTGCGGCTGTCTATGTGTCTATGTGTCTGTGTGTGCTGTATATGCATGTCTGTGTGTGTCTATTTAAGTGTGTCTGTGTATATGTATGTGTGGTAATGTATATGTATGTATGTATGTGTGTCTGTATGTGTGTGTCTGTGTGTATATATATGTGTGTATGTCTGTGTGTGTATGTCTGTGTGTGCATGTCTGTGTGTTTCTGTGTATGTGTGTGCTGTCTGTGCATGTCTGTCTGTGTGCCTATCTATGGGTGTCTGTCTGTGTGTGTATGTCTGTGTATGTATGTCTGTGTGTGTATGTTTGTGTCTGTCTGTCTGTGTGTATGTCTGTCTCTGTGTCTCTGTAATGGCCGGTGCACACCTACCGTTTACGATTCGCGCACTAAAACTCGCGACGAGCTTAAGACTGAGAACGGGCCGATTCATTTTTCGAATCGCGAATCGTATGCGTAAGCAAGCAGTTTTAGCCCTGAAAAGTCGCGAATCGCAATCGGTAGGTGTGCGCGGGGGGCGCACACATAGCGATTTTTGTGCGCGAAACGGGAGGTGTGCGCGCACAAACGGGGCACAAACGGTAGGTGTGCACCGGCCATAAAGTCAGGTCAGGAAACACACAGACACATACACACACACACAGACACATCCACCTCATATCCCCTTCCCCTCTATGGCCCTGCACAGTAGGCCTTCTTGGTTGGGGGGAGGCTAATGAGGTCATGAGATTGGCCTAGTTGGTTAATGGCCTCCCTGCATAATGGGTGTTTCAAAGTGAGTGCCTAAAGGGGTGAGCTGGTTATTCTGTATATGCTGTCCCAAATGATTAGCTAATACACCAGTATATAAGTTGGATATATAGGATCAAATGTAACTAGTTGTTTTAATTTTGACAAAATTATATTTCATCGGACCATGCAACTTTAAAAAAACATACTAATGGACGGTTTTGAAATTCTAATTTATGCAAGAGGATATTGGTGACTTGAGGGACTGCTGTGTATATTGAGTTATGCTGATTATTATATGTGTGTAGAAAGTCTATGCGTCTACCTGGCGCGGTGGCCTAATCGATAGAGCGCGGGTGTCGGTTCCGGGAGGTCAGTCGTTCGATTCCCGGTAGAGTCAACCCAATGACATACAAAATTGGTACTTGTCACTTCCTAGCCAGGTGCTCGGAATTATTAGGATAGGGCAAGGACTCGTTAGCTCAGTGTCAGGATAAGTTGACTGAGTGGGATATCGGCTCATGGTGACGGCAGACTGATTTCCCAGTGGGGCAGCAATATAAAGTCACAATGAGTGTGCACTGTCACAAGTCAATACCCGTCCTGATATGACTTTAGATATTGGCAGGACGTAAAACTCCAACAACCAATCGAAGTCACGTGACTACACTCTACACAGCCAGCTGGGGTGCGCCCGCAGTTTTTGGTTTTTCCATGTCTGCGCCACACTCTCTCATATATATATCCCGACCTTCCGACCTTCCGCAAGCGACCCCGCGCTCTACCGATTAGGCCACCGCGCCGGGTGCTTATGCTTCTCAGTGCTGTAAAAAAACGTCCTGATATGACCTTAGATGTTGCTAGGATATATATATATATATATATGTCAATCAGATGCGTGAAGACTGCCTCTGGGGCATGGTCGCCATGTTGGAGCCAGGCAGGGTTCCGGTGCCTTCAGTGGGCCATCTTCACGTCAGAGTCAACTCCGGATCATGGGGATGTGTATAATTAGATCTATATTTGTCCAAAAGGGTATATATACACATAGATATAAACCATATATATTGAACATAATGAATTATGCTAATAATAATATAAATCAAAGGAGAGTGAATATGTATGCTGTTATTATAGCGTACGGCCTACCGGGACATTAACCCTGGTACTAAACAGTTACTTAAATAGGTCAAATCGGGTCAGGTGGGGTCTTCTATGACCCGATTTACCCAATTTTGTATGGTTAGAGTTAGGCTATTAATTATACTATTAGGATATCACAGTAGAATGCATGCTATAGTAGCACCTATATATATATTTATATATATATATATATATATATTACTACAAGTTTACCAACTGAATACATTCTAAATACTATGTAAATACTCACATTGATCTGACTAATATTGATCTGGTTATATGATACTACTGTACCATATTGTTATGGAACTTTTGGGTTTCAGAATTTCATTGTGTTACATGGTACAAATTGTCTATTCAACAGGTATTGTAACCTTATTCTATATACCTTTTGTGTAAATAACCCTGAATTGATAAATGGCTGGAAGACCAGTACTTCAGCACTGACAAAAGACGTATTCAGCAGAATAAACATATTTACCAAACAAAAAAAAAGATATATATATATATTATATATATCATCCAGTATAGAAGCGTGCCGGCGGTGGAGCCACCGTCACGTGGTTGGAGGGGGCCATACATCACTAATAAGGTTGGAAATAAACATATAATCCTACCTTATTACTGATGTATGGCCCCCCTCCAACCACGTGATGAGAGGGTGAGGAATGGGTGAGGAATGGGTGATGAGAGATTGATAAGGTGGTGAGGAGGGGGTGATGAGGGGGTGATGTGGGGGTGGTGAGGGGGGTGAGGAGGGGGGTGAGGAGGGGGGTGAGGAGGGGGGTGAGGAGGTAGTGTTCTGTCTTAACACTATAATAAGAAGAAGAAGAAGAAGAAGTAGTAATATTTCCTTCCATATCTTTATCATTATCATCACACACACATATATATATATATATATTATATATATAATATATATTATATATATTATATCTATCTACATACTATATTCAGATAGCGAAATCATCCTTTTTGCAGGGTGTTCTGGTTTTTAGGTCAAGATTACCCGTTAGATATGATACTAGCCGTCAGACATATGAATATTTGGGAGTCAGCCAAAATGGCCATAATTACCGTTGACCACTATCATGGGTTGAACTGTCTATAGTTCTATCATTGGTGTGTGTGTATATATGTGTGTGTGTGCCTATGTGTGCGGGTGACTGCTGTACCATTACACCGTGTACCAGTCAGCCGACGCTAATTATATATATGAGTCAGCCTCACGAAAACGGGCCAATCGGTAGTCAAGTGAAGATGTCAGCGTCGCAATTCTTAAAAGTGTAGCGCATTTCTTTGTTTCATATTAAATTATCCTAGAAACAAATAAGGTTGTTGTATTTTCTTAACCTATACATTCAGTATAAATTTAAGGACTTTCCAACATCTCTGTCAATGCTAAACTATAATTATACCGATCGACGCCGACATCCAATGATCGACACCGACAATTTTAATAGATGTCGGCGTTGCAATTCTTAAAATCCCATGCATTTCTTTGTTTTATATTCAATTATCCTAGAAACAAATAAGGTTCTTGTATTTTCTCGCCCTATACATTCAGTATAAATTTAAGGACTTTCCAACATCTCTGTCAATGCTAAGCTATAATTATACCGATCGACGCTGACATCCATGCTCAATGCCGACAACTTCCACCAATTGGCCTCTTTTCGTGATCCTGACCCATATATATATATATATATATACACACACACATATATATATATATATATATATATATATATATAAGCAACAACAACAATTAACTATTTTTATTATTAAAAGATGTGTTTTAGGCAATAACAATTACAAATTAACATTATTAAAAGATGTCTTTTTAAGCAACAACAACAACAATTAAAAATTAATATGATTAAAATATGTGTTTTAAGCAACAACAACAACAATTAAAATTAATATTATTAAAACATGTGTTTTAAGCAACAACAACAACAATTACAAATTAATATGATTAAAACATGTGTTTTAAAGCAACAACAAGCGGGTGCTGCGACTTTGCGATAGGAGTGCTATTAATCTATACCCGGTCCGCTTTCACAGGCCGGAGATAAGAAAGCGCTGCCGATCCGTCTCCTTGGCCATTATAAGTTATAAGATGCCCTTGACGGATGTATCTGTGCCATTGTTCGCTTCTCAGGGTTGTGTGGAAGTGTGTGTGTGTTGGTGGTAGGGGGTGGGGGGAGAGGGTGATGGGCGTGTTATTATGTGGAGGGGGGGGGGGAGGGGAGTCATTGGGGTGTAAGCTACCAAGCACTACATCAAGACTCTGTATATGAGGGGGTACGGGTGGATGAGGATTGGGGTGAGGAAGGGAGGGGGTGTATATTTCATAAACTCAGCCTTAGGACCAAGGTCTTCTTTTTATTGTTGTTAGTAAATTAATTTTATTCATATATATATATACACACACATATATACACATATATACACATACACATATATACACACATATACACATATACACATACATACATACACATATACACATATACACATACATATATACACCTATACATATATACACATATACTCATACACATATATACACACATATACACATATATACATATACACATATACACCTATACATATACACATATATACATACACATATACATATATACACATATACATATATACACATGTATACACATACACACAGACACACATACACACATATACACATATACATACATATATACACACATACATACACACATATATACACATACACATATATACACATATACACATACACATACACATATATATACACATACACACATATACACATATACACATACACATATATACCCACATATATACATATATACACATGCACATATATACACATATACATATATACACATATACAATTACACACACACATATACACATATACACATATATACACATATGAGACTGTCTCAAAAGGTGCTAAGCAATATGGGACAAAACTTTGTCCATTGTAACGATCAACATACCATCTGCTTATGCATTTGCTTAGGATATACTAATTTGTTTTTACATGGTGTTTCATAATCCCAATAGAATACATATTGATTTGAAGCAAAAGTCCTTGTGTTTTCAGTGTAACCGTTTCTGGGCTGTTTGGTGTCAATTGTTACAATGGACACACAAAAAAAGAGTTATCACCTTTTGAGACAGGTTCATATATACATACACATATATACACATATACACATACACATATATACACACACATATACATACACACATATACACATATACACATATACACATATACACATATACACATATATACACATATACACATATACACACATATATACATACACACATATACACATATACACATACACATATATACACATATACACATATATACACATACATACACATATACACACATATACACATATACACATATACACATATACACATATACACATATACACATATATACATATACATACACATATATACACATATATACATATATACACATTCACATATACATACACACGCTGCTTTAATGTAGATCGACACCCGCTGCCATCAAAAGGCGAGTGCGCTGAAGTGATCGCCTGGTAATCGGTGTAATGCTGCTAAGTAAGTCTATAACAGTTCACCCAGTGCGCCATTACTGCCAGCTGTTGAGCAATACCACTGCCGCTGTTTATCGCAATCGGAGCACCTCAGGCCTGTATCCGGAGGTATCAGTCACCTGATACAGCAGCATCTGAGGGCCTCTGAAAACATTACTCACAGTCACCTCTCTCCACTCCGCCCCCTCCCACACCCACACCCACACCCACACCCTCACCCACTCGGCATAAGCATCCGCCATAGGGACCCGCCACCTGGCGGCGCCTGCCTGCAATTGTAGTTCGACCGCCACCTGGCGGCGCCTGCCTGTAACTGCAGTTTGACCTGCCAACATGGCGGCGCCGGCCTGCAATTGTAGTTTGACGCGCCACCTGTCAGCGCTTGGCTGCAATTGTAGTTTGACCAGAAACCTGGTGGTGCCGGACTGCAATTGCAGTTCGACTCGTGACCTGGTGGCACCTGCCTGCAATTCTAGTTTGACCCACCACCTGGTGGCGCCTGCCTGCAATTGTAGTTTTACCCACCACCTGGTGGCACCTACCTGCAACTGTAGTTTGAGTCACCACCTGGTGGCACCTGCCTGCAATTGTATTTTGATCCACCACCTCGCAGCACCTGCCTGCAATTGTGGTTCGATACGCCACCTGGTGGTGCCTGCCTGCAATTGTTGTTCGACTTGCCACCTTGTGGCATCTCCCTGCAATTGTAGTTTGACCCGCCACCTGGCGCCGCCTGCCTGCAATTTTAGTTTGACCCATGACCTGGCACCACCTGCCTGCAATTGTAGTTTGACCTACCACCTGGCACCGCCTGCCTGCAATTGTAGTTTGACCCATCACCTGGTGGCGCCTCCCTGCCATTGTAGTTTGACTCGCCACCTGGTGGTGACCACCTGCAATTGTAGTTTAACTCACCACCTGGTGGCGCCTGCCTGCAATTCTAGTGCATCTCGCCACCTGGGTGTAAAATTTTCCGATATTATGAGATATGGGATATATGAACTCTACTATAATAAATTGCAAACTTGTCTATAAAATGGTAAACAGTATATAAAACTAAAGGTATATAAGGTATATGTGGATTTGGTGTTCTATTACTCATAAAGGATAGAAATTATATATTGATATAGTGTAGAGAGAGAGGGTCACTTCTTGACCTGAAGGAGTGTCACTTCTTAAGTGGGACAGTCTTTGGGAAGTTGCCTCACATACCCCCTCCCCTCAAGAGTTATTTATGAATCCTTGCCACAGATACAGATCTAACCATGCCTTGGCAACAGGGATATTGAACCCTCATTGGTGGATAGAGGAATGCTTGTTAGGGATTGGAAGATTGGATCATGTGATCACCACCATCTTGTTCTGGAAACTATAAAAGTAATAAATGAGAGAGTCTCACTCTCCTACCTTTCACTCTTTATCTACTTTCCTTCCTTGCCTGTAGTGATTTCTTATTAGCCTGTCCACACCACTCAAACTGCCAGCCGTCGACTTTACATGGGGGCGCCTGCCTGCAATTATAGTTCGGCCACTGCGCTTTTCCGTTATTTACCCTGCGTGTTTGCACACGTCACTGCTGCCACCTGTGACGTCTTCCGAGTCGCCTACGCATGCTGCCTGCTAGTGGCAGGCAAAGCAGGTGACAATAAACCCCACCTGATGCTACAAGATGAATCCTGCCCCCGGCCTTTTTTATTGGGGGGTGGGGGGGTGTTACACCCGTTGATTAAGAATTGCATAGCTTTCTGTTTCTGATACTTCATTTTAGATGGTTGGTTGGTTGTTGGAGTTTTACGTCCTGCCAATATCTAAGGTCATATCAGAATGGTTACCGACTTGTGACAGCGTGCACTCATGGCAACTTTATAGTGCTGCCCCACTGGGAGAGCAGGCCGACAGCACCATGACCCGAAATCCAACTAAGTCACATTATCCTGACACTGAGCCTTGTTAAGTCAAACTGTATGTCGTCAGTCAAGGTATCCCATCAACCCGTGAAAGCCTGATTGTACAATGTTTGTCAAGTTCTCCTATCGCCAATTTAAGTCAAACTGTATGTCGTCAGTCAAGGTATCATCAACCTGTGTAAGCCTGATTGTACAATGTTCGTCAAGGTCTCCCATCAACCTGTGTTAGCCGGATTGTACAATGTCCATTTAGTTCCACCATCAGGCTGCATAAACCTGACTGTATGCAATCAATCGAGTTCTCCCATCAGCATGTATAAAACCTGGCTGTACAATGTCAGTTAACTTCTCCCACCAGGCTCTATTAACCTGAATGTATGACGTTAGTCAAAGTCCCCCATCAGCCTGGATAAGCCTGACACGACTGTATGACATCAGTCAAGTTCTCCGTCCTATCGGGTTCTGTAAGCCTGTCTGTACGCCATTAGACAAGGTCCTCTATCATCAGCCTGTATAAGTCTGACACAACTGCATGGCATCAGTCAAGTTCTCCATCCTATCGGGTTCTATAAGCCTGTATGTACGCCATTAGACAAGGTCCTCTATCATCAGCCTGTATAAGCCTGACACAACTGTATGACATCAGTCAAGTTCTCCATCCTATCGGGTTCTGTAAGCCTGTCTGTACGCCATTAGACAAGGTCCTCTATCAGCCTGTATAAGCCTGACTGCAATACATTAGTCAAGTTCTCCCACCAGCCTATATGACATCAATCAAGTTCTCCCACCAACATGTATGACATCAATCAAGTTCTCCCATCAACCTGCGTAACCCTACAGTACAACGTCAGTCCCATTAAATGCTTTCCCCAGCTGTTGAGTATAGTATTAATATGTAGCCCCCCCCCCCACACACACACCTCCGCTCCTACCCGCTTCACGTCCCCCAACACACACACATCCATAAGTCCGCTGTGTTTCTGGCTATTTCTGAATGCACCGCTGCGTCGGAAATCACCAACATCCTTCTTATTTCACAGACTGAGTAAGGTGTAATCCACATCATGCCGTCAGTAGTGGTTATAGGTAGGTCATGACACGCCATCTGGGACAGTTGTAGCTGAGGGAGGGCGGGTGGGTGGGTTTGTGAGTGGCTTGATGGATGGTGAGTAGATGGGTGGTGAGTGGATGGGTAAGTTGGTGGGTGGGTGGTCGTGAGTGGGTGGGTAAGTGGGTGGGTGAGTGGGTGGGTGGGTTTGTTTCCCTCCAGGTGAGGTGAACGTGGCGTACACAGGAGGCACCCACCTGTTCGGAACATACCACATGTTCAGGAGAACACTACTCCCAAGCACTTTCTCATCAGCAGAGCTTCAGCGAACCAAGGCTGAATACTCTGACCTACTCGTAGGCGTATACATACACATATATCCACATATATACACATATATCCACTTAATCCTCTCTCTCGCTCTCGGTCGCCTCATTGACTGTGGCAGTCTCAGCTCTCTCTCTCTCCATATATATATATATATATGTATGTATATATATATATATATATATATATATATATATATATATATATATTCTTCGGTGCGAATGACCGAGGTGCACCCACTAGGGATGATGAGATAGGTGGTGGCATCACCAGTCCGACCATGGGGTCTGGATGTACGGTATCATCAATGACAATACAGTTCACTTCCATGCGTTATACTCGCATAATAATTATACCTCACATATGCACATATATATGTATTTATAATAATTCTTACGTTATGATAGTGGAACAAGTAGTGTTATGATAATGAATCCCGCGCAGGGGGGGGGGAGCATGCCATGGTACATGCCCCCCACCCCAACAGTGGGGGGGGGGGGGGGGGGGGAGGACCACTACAGAGCTTATTA
This sequence comes from Branchipolynoe longqiensis, assembly GCA_030323885.1. Taxonomy (NCBI): domain Eukaryota; kingdom Metazoa; phylum Annelida; class Polychaeta; order Phyllodocida; family Polynoidae; genus Branchipolynoe; species Branchipolynoe longqiensis. The sequence goes on along the minus strand of CM059186.1, from coordinate 89,583,728 downwards.
CATGCGATAAAGGGTTTATGACTATCCATATATTTATATATATATAATACGTATACTATTTCATCCTTTGTATTGGCTGCAATTCAGAACAACTTAAGATCCAGAAATCAGTGAAGCATAACCTCCTTATGTTGTATGTTGTTCACACTCTCTCCCTCTCTTCCCCTCTCCGTCCCCCCTGTCTCCACTCTGATGGAGACAGGGGGGACGGAGAGGGGAAGAGAGGGAGATGTGGCATATATCCTGACATATATATGTGATGTATAAGCATTATGCGAGTATAAATGCACGTAAGGGATTATATTTTGATTTCCCCCCTAATATGGATGGGGTGGCTTACTTGTTGTATGCCCCCCCCCCCTCTGACCACGTGACCGGGGGCTCCACCCCAGCGCACCTCTATCCTGGACGCTACACTGTCACTTGTATATATATAATTATTTATATATACATGTATATATACAAATAATGTGTATGTATAATTATATATATACACATGTATATATAATTATATATATACATATAATTATTTATATTTATATACATGTATATATATAATTATCTATATATACATGTATATATATAATTATTTATATATATATATATATATCAATCAATATGTCCGTCCTCTAGTCAAGGGTTGGATGCAATGGTTTTCCACTTGTCCCGATGGTGTGCTGTTCTGATAGACTGTGAATAATTCAACCCTGTCCACTGTGAAATATTTGTAAACCATGATGTTCTTGGTCTCCCTCTCCCTCTGCTGCCATTCACCTTCCCTTCCAACAATGTACGGTATATATATATATATATATATATATATATATATAATATATATATATATATATATATATATGGGGTCGAGCGGATAGAGAGAAAGACGCAGAGTGGGGAATCAAACAATTCTCATCACGAATTTTCAACACTAGATCCTCTTCTCATGACTACATCTAATTGAATTTACTCCAGTAGGTGCGGACGGGGAGAGCTCTCTCCCTCTCAAGAGACCTCTCGGTGGGAGAGGAAAAAAAACGTGATCTTAGAATTGTTCCCCACGGAGACACCTGTTCTTACACCTGTGTATCTACTTCTGCTCATCCCACACCTACACACATCCACATACTCACCCACCCACCCACCCACCCTCTCGATAACCTGGTAGTCAGTAGGCTGGGTCCCAGCAGTGGGCAAAGCGTGTTTGCACAGGGATGAAAGATCTCCGCGATTTCACGGATTTCCGAGATTTTTATTTTTATTTACCGATTAATGTTAAAGTTGCATAGTCCGAAGGTTTTGAATTTCTGTATTTTTTCTGAGATAAATATGTTAGATTGATCACTAGTATCTACTTTACATTAGTTCAAAGTTACTTTTATTTTAAATGGTAAACTTTTGAGATATTTTGAGTGTAAACAGGGAAAATTAGTTTTGGCAAGCTTGCCAAAACTCTGACACCATAGACTTCTGCAGTAACAGGTTCTGTTAAATTGACTCAGTATTGCCTTCTACGCAGAAACGAATGCTTAATAAGTGCATCAGTATCTAAGTTAGATATGTAAAATCAAATCTAGATAATTGGTTTGGTTTTGAAAATGTGATACTTCATCGGACTGTGCAGCTTTAAGTAAAATGCCAAGCAATCAGGATGTATAAGGTAATGGTTAGTTTTAATTCAGTTTTTATATGACCTTAGATGTTGTGAGAACATAAAGCCCAAATAAGAAAGTGTTAGGTATGGATGATAATACAGTCACAACAAGGACAGGTGAAACCTGACTTCCGGCATTTTGCTGCGATTCCCTGACAGTGCTAATCCTATGGGGGGGAATTCTGCGTTTTCGCAAAAGATTTGCCCTCTGTGTAATAACCACAGCTTAATTTCCGCGATTTTTGGCGGAGACCACTTTCAACCATGTTGTGGCGGTAATGTGTGTTAATAAGCTGTATGTTCATCACACCTGTGGTTTCCACTCATGGCTGGCTGTTAAGGCCAATCGGGTGGGTATAGCTGACAGCTGGGGCCGTATTTAAACCTAAGGAAGACATATTATTATGTCTACATGCAAGGTTTACTCTTTCGAAGTAGAGTTGTACCCTAAAGTTGCATAGTCCGATGAAAACATCAGATTTTTAAAACCAAAACACTTATCAAGATTTGATGTTACATATTCAGCTTAGATACTGGTTCACATAGTAAGCATTTGGTACTGCATAGAAGGTCGTAATAAGTCAATTTAATAGAGCCTGTTACTACTGAAGTCTACGGTGTCAGCCAAAATTCATTTGGCATGTTTTGATGTCAAATATCTCCAAAGTTAGCGATTTAAAATAACATTTACTTCCAACTGAAATAATATAGATTTCAACGATCAGATTTATCTCAGAAAATGGCAGATACTCAAAAGCATCGGACTGTGCAACTTGAATCCCCAACTGCCCACAACCTGACTCTCTGTCTGCAAGGAGAAGGTTAAACTTCCAGGAATAGAGAGGTAACCCATCAGTGAGTAGCTACTTGTCACTACCTGATATGACCATCGATGTTGCTAGGACGTAAAACACCAGCAAACAAAACAAACAAACCTAGCTGGGATAGAGTAAGGAACAATGGAATGAGGAAGACCGACAATATCACCTGCTAAATCAACTTAAACAAAAAATGTTTAAACCCAATATATTTCCACTTGTAAGTTGTAGTTAACAGTTAGTCAGGTAAATTTGTATGATGGCTGAACACAGATGATACCGACATACTTCTGCATAGAAATCAAATTAAAACACAACCTATATATAAATGCATATGCTGAATGCATGGTCCTGACCAGATACACCACAAACGCTTAATTAGCTGATTGTAATAACGGTATTTTATTATCTTAAACTTGTTCTTGTAATTGAATAGTGTGAATGAATGAAGTTAATTAAGCATGGCTGGAAGACCAGTGCCTCAGCACTGAAGAAAGATTATATTGAGATGAATGAAAATGTTGACCTATATATATATATATATATTTATATTCACCGTCCGAGTGGGTCGGGAGGCGATAACGGCCAGACACAGCTGGCTTATATGAGGTCAGAGTCCCTGACAGGTGGCGCCGCATGGCCAAACCTGGAACTAAACAATGTCATGCACTAGCTGTGGTTCGCAATTTAACAATACAGATATATTTGAAGATGGTAGTGTCCTTGTTTATATTCCCATAATAGATTATAGAGCACAAATATATATGTATAGTGAATTCATTAATCAAATTAAGTGAATTGATGAATGATCTGGTTATGACAGTGATCAGTATCCGGAATATTTAAATCCAACTAGGTCAAATCTGGGGGACCCGGTCACTGATCAGTTAATCAGCATCTCTATTGCAAAGAGACTCTACATGGTCACAAATCACCTTACGCCATGAGGATTGCCACAATCCTCCCCCCCCCCCCCCCCCAAACCCTGGCCAACTGGCCAGTAACGCCCTCCTGCAATACTCACACTGCACCGCCCCCGCACCACAGCTGTATCTGCACTGCACCACACCAGGCCGAATCACACTGCACCACACTGCAACCACACCACACTGCACCACACCGGACACTTACCACACTGCACCGCACCGCGCCAATCTGGGAGATCACAAGTGTGCATCTGATTGGTCGGCGCGGGTTGCCGTGGTTACAGCTAACAATGCTTATGGAAACAGGGGATTGTTGGTGCAGCTTATCTATCATGTAGCGACTGTCTGCGGATGTTGATTTGGTGTAGGGGTGTGTGGGACTGGGTGGGAGTGGGTTGGTTGTTGTTGGATTTTTTCTGTCCTGGCAACATCAAAGTTCATATCAGAACTGGTACCGACTTGTGACGGTGTGCACTCATGGCAACTTTATAGTGCTACCCCACTGGGAAATCAGGCTGCCGACACAATGACCTGATATCTCACTCAGTCACATTATCCTGTCACTGAGCTAACCAGTCCTTTCCCTATCCTATTAATAGTGAGTGCCAGGCTAAAAATAAGAAGCGACAAGTACCAATTTGAGAAGTCGTTGGTTTGACTCGACCGGAACCAAACTCTCGATCTCACACACGCGAGGCCCGCACTCTACCGATTAGACCACCGCGTCCGGTCGGTTGGGGGTGGGTGGGGGAAGTTGCAAGTCTGCTTGAGCCAAGAGTGATAGTCCAGTATCGTACAGATTTGTCTGAAAGCATGAAATTTGGCACAGTTACTAGACCAGAACATACTAAATTCATTTTTGGTGAGCTCAGATTTGGAATCCTTGAGATCCGAAACATATAAAAAGAGCTTCCACTAATGATCCTATGACTTTTGATCATGAAGTTATGACAAAATCAAATAGCGACTTGTTGCCATCTTGGATTTGACCAATATGGCAACCCCAATGAGCGTCGGATTTGGCGCCCTCCACAAATGAATTTAGTATGTTCTGGTCTACATCTGTGCCAAATGTAATGCTTGTAGACACATCTGCACAATCCCAGTAAGGGCCTGGACTATGAGAAAAGCAGGGAGTATCAATCATTACTGTATTCTCTTCTGTGTTTGTGTGAAAGCGGGTGTGGGGGTTGGGATATCTTTATTTTATTTGTTGGTGAATATGTTTATTCTGCTGAATAAGTCTTTTGTCAGTGCCGAAGCACTGTTCTTCCAGCCATTTTTCAATTCAGGGTTATTTACACAAAGGTATATGGAATAAGGTATACAATAACTGTTGAATACACAATTTGCAGCGTGTAACATAGTGAAATTCTGTAACCCCAAAGTTCCATAGCAATATTGAATATGGTAACAGTAGTGTCATATAACTAGATCAATATTAGTCAGACCTATGTGAATATTTACATATTATTTAGCATGTAAGCAGACGTTATCTCCTGTATTCATTTGGTAAAGTTGTAGTAAGTTTCAATGTTCAGTTGGAGTTAGGCAAGCAGTATATACATGCCAGTTCGTTAGAAATATTCTAGTGTTACTCTAGTGTAGTTAGTTATGTGAGTTTATGAATTATGTTGTTGGGGTGGGGTTGTTAATAACACACGGACCAGCTGTGACCAGTGGAGCAGTGGGACCAATCCCAATGCATTTATTTTAGGTCTTAGATTTTACATTGGTTTTTGGACTGTCTCTGTCATTGTATATGGTTGACTGGCAATACCAGAGGAACAGCAACAAATAAAAAAGGGGGGTGGGAGAACTGACGCTGAGGGTTCGGTGGCCTGCCACTTAGGGTATGGTGATGCCATGGAACATCCTTGACTGCGACTGCATAAGGGCCTGTCCAATATGCTATACTTAAAATAAAAAATTTTGATTATTTTCTTGTCCAGCTATAGTGTTATATACCAGACTCAAACAAACAAATGAAAACTTTGTTAAAAGCGTGTTAGTGGCATTTGTCATTAGGGGTGAAAAACCAGTGAATGATGTAAGTGATGGGTGAGTGAGTAAGTGAGCCACTCAGGAGGAAGAAGTGGGTCAAATACACACCAGGCTGCTATGACTGGAATACCAGGCAAGTCACCATGCATTATAATGGATATCGCCATAGATGGGTGGACTGGATGGCCAAATGAGTTGAGCACTCGCTTCCCATACGACAATGTATCACGCGCCTCAGTCAAGTCGAACCAATGACTCAAATGTTGTTTATACTTGTAACTACATAGCCTGGTGTTGGGCATCACTGGGATACAAAGAGGAGCAGTGGAATGAGGAAGGCCAATTTTCCGCAATTGAGCACTGGCCTCATGTTATTCAGAGGAATAACACCATTTGAGTAAAAACCAAACGAGCAAAAATTATTTATTTAAGCAATACCTCAATCCAGATGGCATTGTAGGTTATTTTCGAGTATAATATTTGTTAGCAAAGTTCTTTAAAGTTTTTTCTTAACACAAAAAAAACGTTGAAAAAAGTTCAAAATTAGCCATTTCGGATCAACTGACGGACCTTTAATGCCAAATTTGTCCCTTTATTCTTAATATTGCTCAACAGTCCCCTAATGCTATTTCAGAATGAGCTAGAGACTTTGCGCCGTATGTTTTACTACTTCAGACCTGTGCACCCGATCTCGCAGATTTCCGTATTGTCAAAGCGATTTTCCATATTCTTGAATAACTTCCAGTAACACATTTACAACGAAAAATAAACACAAAACCACAATCTTATTACAGACCTGTGCACCCGGGAAAAACACTATCAGTATTCTGAAAGTCATTTTCAGTAATTTTTCAGAGACTTTCAGTAATACCTTCAGTATTGATACAGACGCGATCAGTAACTTTAAGTGTGATAAAAAATACACCAATTTCCGGGACAAAGGCCAAGAAACCGTATTTCCGTATTTACCCTTGCAATCCGGAACAAATCCGGAAAAATCCGTAAGGTGCACAGGTCTGCTACTGCAGTCACAAAATGCTGACGCCATAAGTTTCAGCAGTATATCCTTCTATGCAAGCAACAACTGCTTAATAAGTACATCAGTACCTAAAGCCCCTGTCACACATCACCGGATTGGAGGAAACGGAAAGAAACCGAACAAAGTCTGTTGATAGTCCGGTTTGTGTCCGTACAAGTTTTGAACATGCACAAAACTTGGAACGGAGGCCACCAGATTGACGTCTACGTTTCTTGTCTGGTTTGAGTCTGTTTAGCCCGCTTACCGTCCATTGGCAAACCATTTCATGTCCGTTTCATGTCCGTTTCATGTCCGTTTCATGTCCGTTCGTCCAGCGGCCTTTGAGCCGATATTGCAACATTTTAATACATTTTGATACTTATGACACCCGGACTAGACAATTCTGTCCTTTGCTCAATCCGGTGATGTGTGACAGGGGCTTAAGTTAGATACATAGGATCAAATCTCAATAAATATTTTGCTTTAAAAAATGTGATGCTTTCATCGGACTATGCCGCTTTAATCAAGTAAAACATAGAGAAGTTGGGTCAGAGTCAGTCAGTTCAAGTTCAAGATCCGAGGCCCCCTGCTCAGGCCAACATCGGTTTGTAGTGGCATCGTGCCATAGAGTTCATTGGCACTTAACCCAAAATATGTAGAGACAGTGCACCTGGATGTAGAGTGGGAGGGTGGGTGGGTGGGAAAGTAGGGTGGTGGCATACTATGTTATGCAGTGCGCGTATGGGCTCAGGGAGGTGAGTGAACGAGTGAATGAATGAGTGAGTGATTGGGTGAGTGAGTGAGTAAGTGAGCCACTCAGGAGAAAGAAGTAGTTCAAATACACCCTAGGCTGCTATGACTGGAAGACCAGGCAAGTCACTATACATTATAATGGATATCGCCATAGATGGGCGGACTGGATGGCCAAATGAGTTGAGCACTCGCTTCCCATACACAAACAAAAACAACACACAACAAACCACCCCCCACCAACACACACCCAAACATTGGCACTTAACCCCAAATATGTAGAGACCATGCACCTGGATGTAGAGTGGGAGGGTGAGTGGGTGGGAAAGTCGGGTGGTGGCATACTATGTTATGCAGTGCGTGTATGGGCTCTGGGAGGTGAGTGAGTGTGAGTGAACGAGTGAATGAATGAGTGAGTGATTGGGTGAGTGAGTAAGTGAGCCACTCAGGAGGAAGAAGTGGGTCAAATACACACTAGGCTGCTATGACTGGAAGACCAGGCAAGTCACCATGCATTATAATGGATATCGCCATAGATGGGCGGACTGGATGGCCAAATGAGTTGAGCACTCGCTTCCCATACGACAATGTATCACACGCCTCAGTCATGTCGAACCAATGACTTAAATGTTGTTTATACTTGTCACTACATAGCCTGGTGTTGGGTATCACTGGGATACGAAGAGGAGCAGTGGAATGAGGAAGACCAATTTTCCGCAATTGAAATTTTCCCTACTTAATCAATGAACGTGAAAAAGAACTATTAAAAATAGGTAGGGTGTCAGTGGCGGCATTTAGGGACTTAGTGAATATCCATATCGAAAGCGCCTATGCTTTGTAGTAACTAAGTATTGCCAGTATTTAAGACGCTGTGCTGTGAGCTTGCCATGTTGCATGACCTGCCATCGGGCATTACCCATTGATTACTTTTACCTTCCATGTAATTATTCTTTAAGCGTATTTCTTTCTCTAAGAATCTCTTCTCTGACTTCAATGTGTTCAGTCAGGCATGTGAAGCACTCCCCCCCCCCCCCCAACCCCCAAAAGAATCAATGTAATAAAAAACAACAATTTCCATGGAGAAATGACTGATGTGCCAATGTATGACATTGATATTCAAGTGAAAAGAATAACAACAGAAATACACCCTTTACCAATTGAATTCAGATTTGAGGTTGGTTGTTGGAATTTTACTTCCTGGCAACATCTAAGGTCATATCAGGACGGGTACCGACTTGTGACAGTGCACACTCATGGCCACTTTATAGTGCTGCCCCACTTGGAAATCAGGCCACTGGCACCATGACCTGATATCCCACCCAGTCACATTATCCTGACACCGAGCTATCCAGTCCTTGTCCTATCCCATTAATGATGAATGCCAGGCGAGGAAGCGACAAGTATACATTTTAAAGTCATTGGTAGGACTTGACTGGGAACCGAAGTCCCGACCTTTCGCATGCGAGCCCCACGCTCTACCAATTAGGCCACCGTGCCTGGTTCCAGATTTGAGTGATTGATTTAACACCATTTTGACAACATAAAAAGCAATGGCGGAGCAGGGGAGGGTGTATTATTCTCAGTGAGAATAGTTCAAATTTAATCAATTAATGTTATTGTATTTATTTACATTAGTTTGACAGCATGAATTATTAAATGCCCAAGCGATGGTTATGGCAGATTCCATTTGCTGAGATCCACTGGAAATGCCACATATCCGTCCCGGTCTCACTCCTTAGGATTCCAACTTTATGTTGTTTCCTTGGGCCATGCATTTGTTCAAAGTCAACAATAGACGGCAGTACTGATTAAGACAATTAATGTTTGAAAAGCTAATGTGATTTAATAAATACATCAATTTCTTCATTTGGCGTTTAAATCCCTGGGCACTCTAAGAAATATTCAACTCAAAGGCATTAGGTGTGTAAACCCAATGTTTACACAATAAGTAGTTAAAACTGCATAGTCCAATGAAAACATAAAATTTTCAAAACCAAAACAAATATCTCGCTTTGATTCTACATATCTAACTTAGATACCGATGCACTTGTTAAGCATTTGTCACCACATAGAAGGTAATACTGAGGCAATTTAATAGAGCCTATAACTGCAAACACCAATGGTGTCAATGTTTTGCCAAGCTTGCCAAGAGTAATTTAGCATGTTTCTCTTCAAATATCTCAAAAGTTATCTAATTTAAAATAAAAGTTACTTCTCTCTAAAGTAAGGTAGATTCTAACGATCACCCTAATACGTTGATCTCAGAAAATGACAGAACCTCAAAAGCCATTGGACTATAGAACTTTGATGTTATTTGGGCAACGCAGTCCGTGTCGGTATCGGTGCCTGCAGCAGCGGCACCAGCGGATGGTGCAGGGGCGCATGGTGTAGCGGCGCATTGGTGCAGCGGTGCATGTTGCAATGGTGCATGGGGCAGCGGCGCACACTGCAGCCGGGCAGGTTGCAGCGGTGGAGGCTGGAGCGGCATGGGCTGCAGTGGTGCCAGCATGTACTGCTGCATATAGTCTGTGCCTTGGGATGTCCACGGTGTTCCGGCTGGTGGTTGATGGCGCCAATGGTGCGGGTGCGGCTGGAATCCGTCGCCTGGTGACACGCAAGAGGAGGTGTTAGAAGATGACGAGTAGCATGACGTCACAGATTGGGGCGGCACGGCCGGAGGCTTGGGGACACGAGGGGGAGACACCCGGGAAAGTGCCGGCCCCGAGATGACAGTCCCGTCGTCGCCCACCTCTGACTACATGACCTGCGACAGGATGGTGTTCACGGCCACGCGCGCATAGTGAAATTGTTCCTTGGTCATGGTAGACACGCAGTCCCGCACATAGTTGGAGAACGCCGTCCTCTGGGTCATCCGCGTTGTCAGCCTGTCCAACATTTCCCCCCGACGCATCCACGCGTTGCTTGAGGATATTGAGAAGGTCCTGTTTCCCCTTGCCTCGGGCCTCGTGCCGTTGTTCAGGCTCCATCGCCATCTCGACCTCAGCACATGCAGTCTCTGCAGCCCCCAGATCGACTCGCGGTTGGTGAACGGCGGGCAACACCTGCAAGACAAAATAATAAAGAAACATCAGTACAATGAAAACAAGGCAACATGACTTTACATAATGAGGGCAATAATAAATTTATCAACATGATTTCATACAATAAGACCACAAAAGATATACAATGCTTTATCAAATATTAGGTCGATAATACATGAATCCACATGGTTTCATATTATAATGCCATTAACTATTTTAAATGATTGTTCCACAATGAGGTCTACAAATACATAAATATATAACAAATTAATATCCACATGAATGTCCACAACGACCTCTAAAAGAAATAAATCATTAAATAAGAAATTATTATCCACATGAATACAAATGAAAAAATTTGGTACTTACACTTCTGACGCGCTCCGGCTGGTGCCGCACGACTGAGCAGAGGAATCCAAACTTGTTGAGGATCCACTGCTCCCTCTCAGTGTGCTCCAGTGCCCTGTCACCACTTTTTTTTTATGCAGCCTCGTGTTACTGTCGTGCATAGACTTGAACCAGCCCTGTAGATGTGTGCTGGTTCTTCCCATCTTCAGGGCCTGGTCCTCCCACAGTTTTGTTTTCCTGTCCGTCCTCCTGTAGTCTGTGAGCTTCGCCTTCCAAATGACTGGCGTGTCATGTAGAAAGTCCAGCAGCACCTCCTCCTCGTCTGCAGGCAGGGTGCAATCAAACTTTCGCACCATCCTTTTTCTTACTTTACCATGATGTGAGGCGGACGAGGTGGAGGCTCCTGAAGACGCATGGGAGCACGGCGAAGATGGAGAAATGTACGCTTCCAGAGTCTCTGTGGTGTCGGTGTGGCGAGCAGGAGAAGATACCATTGTAGAGGGTGGTGATGGTGGTGATGGTGGAGATGGTGCTGCTGGTGATGGTGTACGAGGCATCCTTTTTCTCCCCTTTCCTCTTCCCCTGCCATAGTGTGGGTTTGCAGCAGAAGATCTGGAACTGGAGGTGCAGCTGGACATGGAGGTGATGTGCTTTGGCGGCATCTTAGAGCAGTTGTGAAGAGCCACCAACACACAACCCTTATATATACCCATGTCTCAGGTGTTTTCATTCACGTTGGCCAATGTTCCGGTCACGTCAAGCGCGTCAAGGATGCGCTGTCACTACGTTGGTCACGTTAGATTCACGTTAGGGCGATGTTACGGTCTTGGTGTAATGACGTCCACTCATGTCAACAATTAAGGGTCAAATCGGACATCGCAATGCTCGAGCGAATGGTATGACGCTAAGCCGACGTTACACCAACGTTGGAGTTACGCTGGAGTCACGCTAGCCCGCCGTCGAGCATGCTGGAATGTCGCTACTGGGACGTTGACAACGAGTATCTGCTTATGCATTTGCTCAGGATAAACTGATTTGTTTTTACATGGTGTTTCATAATCCCAATAGAATACATATTGATTTGAAGCAAATGACTTTGTGTTTTCAGTGTAACCGTTCCTGTGCTATTTTGTGTCAATCGTTACAATGGGGAAAAAAAGAAGAGCCATCCCCTTTTGAGACAGCCTCATATATGTATATATATGTATATATATGTATATATATGTATATATATGTATATTTTACCTCGGTCCTAAGCCTCAGGCTACTCATAGGCCAGGGAGAAGGAAGCACATCAGGGTCCAGCAATTAGCATAAATCCAAGTGCAGCGACACACGCTGTGTGGTTCAATGTGAGTCTTTGCTTAATTTTCATGTCATTAAGAGGTTTAATGGCTTTTTTTGTGTCATATTATGCTTTGTTAATGAACCAAGAATAATGTGCATCCCTATTTTTGGTAAATACAGTTTTAATTCATTCAGATTGAACGTTTAAGTGGTGAACTGACTGAGCGATAATAGGCTCACGCAGATAGCGTCCTGACCTAGATCCTTTGTTTACCATTCCTAGCATTGTGGAAGGGATATGGATTCCGTTTACGGAAAAACCAGTACAGGAAATATTCCTTTTCCGTACCGTTTTTTATATAAAAGAGAGAGAAGCCTTAGATAAAACAAATTGGTCCAATAAACTTTTCAAGGTGTTTTCTCTCGAAACGGCTAGAGACTTAGTTACAAAAGATTCCTGGCTTGCCAGGGTGGATCTCAGAAACGTGTATTATACTTGTCTGACCACTTGGGAATACAAGTTGCTGATGTGACTTTCGTGTTTCGAACGTTTCCTTATTGGACCAGCTTTTCATGTGACAGGCGAATTTGTTTCCAACATAATTTCGCGACCCAAGCCAAAGGGGGATGTCAGAATGATTTGGTCTTATGTTATGGACGGATTAGACAACCAAGAAGGGGGATGTATTACAATGCAGTCTACGGCCATTTTACGTTGAAAACACCGGTGCTTGGTTGATCACCGAAGTTAAGCAACATTGAGCCTCATCAGTTCTTGGAAATACGAGGGCCATAGACTTTAAATGGTTCAATTTTGCCGCCCGTTGCCGAACGGTGAGAGGTATGGTTCGAGCCACACCTCGTCGGGATATTTCCTGGGTTTCTGTTAAGATTCCCCACGTTGTGTTACTTAGGCGTACCTCCGAATTTTGTAGCATTTTCTCCAACTTGTTGGCATAATTAGCCACAGCAGGGAGAAGTGTACGGGATGGAGAGTGTGGGAGGCTACCGATACACTGGTCCCTACCCATCGTTTGGTTTTGGTTTTGATACCATAAGCCTACGACACTCACACAAATTTCTCTCACACATGTGTTGGAACGGTGTAAATACGTTCTCCAACACCAGTAAATGCACAATTTGGGGTTTCTTAACCTATTTGTGGCATGTGGTTGAACATTCTCTAACTTTCATTTGATCGTTACAGGATTCCGATGGCTACGAAGCGGAGTGAGCCCGAGGCTCTCAGTCGCTGGACAGATGATGATGTCTCATCGCCACTGTTGATGGTTCCGGCCTTGCCGGAACACCCGATCTCGGAGGAGGTCAGTGGGCCAGAGGCGGGGCCTTCTGACATGGAGGCACGGCTGACACGCCTCCTCCAAATGAAGCTGGATGAGATGATCCCCGCCAGGTCTCGACGGAGGGGAAAAGACCAATCCCGGAGTTGGAAGACTCGGAATGGAAGGACTACTCCCGTGATGATTCCTCCGGGGACGACTCCTCTCAGGAGAGGGTCCCGGAAAAGAAGAGGCAGAAGGCTAAGAAAGCCGTCAGTTCGTCCGATGGGGACGAATATACGCGAGTTCGTAAGAAACCAGCAGTGAAGAGAAAGAAAACCAAGAAAAGGAAGAGTAAGAAGAAGAAGGATTCTTCTTCCGACTCTTCGTCGGACTCATCCTCCACCGAGTCGGACTCGGACACTCAGCGTGCTGGCAAGTACGCAAAGATCGGGGGCAAGGTTTGCAAGAAATGCCCAGTGGAGTAGGCCAAGAAGGTGCTCACCACTAGCATGATGCGGGAGACGATTAAAGGGCATTTTAACACCTTTAAGTCCACAGAGGAAATCACCAAACTAGGTGAAAAGTTCACCGGGATCAAAGGGATCCCTGACTCAGTCATAAAAGAGATCGACAGTGATGTGAAGCTAAGCGATGAACAGAAGAAGTTAACAGCAGTGAGCAATTTCTTGTCATATAGACGCTTTGAAAATGTGTTCATGGTGGTCTGTACGGATGGGGGAAAGTAGGTTGCCCGATCCAAGAAGGTGGTCGACAACGATGGCAAGGAATATACCTTGTTTCTCCCTCCAAAACCTGTCAAGGGCAAACCCTAGGATAAAACAAAGATGTTTGGTGGATAGCTCCAGTACCTGTTCAAACAGGTCAAAAGTGGTACAAAGTGTGGCAAAGATATGGATGACAAGAACAAGGCTACTGCCATGAACCCTGCATGTTTAAAAAAAGGACAACAGGATTTTCGGAACCATCACACCGGCAGAAGAGGTCGGTCAGGGACCGAATTTGCCTACCAGGCCAGGGGCAAAGGACAGCATCAGTCCTTCGGCTGGAACGACAGGAATCGCCCCTTCAAGAGGGAGTTCACTCCCCAGAAGCCGTTCCCTTGCCCAGGAAACAAGTAGAAGCATCCACGCAAACTCCTGTTGCACACCTATAAGGGAATTCCAGGCAGGGAATTTTTTTTTTATTGTTCTGAAGAATGGAGAGAATTTTCAGTATTTAAGGCTTCCTATTTACAAATTAGATAGCAATTTTCTGCGTTTTCTTTGGATTGATCAACTGTATGAGTTCACCTGTATGCCAAATGGGTTAGCTTGTGCCCCACGATTATTTACAAAATTGTTGAACACAACAGAAACGAGAAAAGTTTATCACTACAGCAGACCAATTGTGGCAGTTAAAGAGGCCTAAGATTAGGCAGGTTGAGGTTCTCATAGGTCATGATAGCCTATGCTCCAGCTGTGCTATATGGGAAAGCTCATATTAAGTCGCTAGAAATAGATAAGAATTTAGCTTTAGCACATACTAAAGGTAATTTTGAGAAGAAAATGAAAATTTCAACAGAAGGATTAGAAGATATTATGTGGTGGTATGCAAAGTGGGTTAAATGATGAAATTTCTGATCATATTAATGTTCATGTGAGGGTGTTGACAGAGAACACTACAGCGATGGCTTAAATTCGTAACAGCGGAAGGACTCGGTTCAAACCTTGTAACCAGGTAGCCAAATTAATTTGGACCTGGGCTCATCAGCATGAGATTTGGGTGACAGTGGTGCATATTCCAGGTAGTCAGAACACCTTAGCAAATAGTCATTAAGTGACAGTATTTTTAAACAGATTTGTGAAAAAATGGGGAACAAGTAGACTAGTTTCCATCACAAAACAACTACAATATTTTGAAATATGTATCTTGGCATCCATAGCCACTTTCTTGGCGAGTGGATGTTTTTTCTCTTGATGGAGTAACAAATGCTATTATATTCCCCCCATTCAGCATTATCAGCAGAGTGGCCAGGAAGGTCAGAATGGATCGCACACACACAATTCTGATAGCGCCCGAATTGGACATGCAGCCATGGCTGGCAGCAGTGGCATTGGGAGTGAGAGACAGTCTCAGATTCCCAAGGGCAAGGAGAAACTTACAACATCAATGGCCACTAACAACCCAGAGAGACGTGTCAATGACACCCCTGCTGGCATTCCTTTTTTGAATAAATATTTAGAGCAATTTGGCCTGACAAAATTACACAACAAAGGCTGGTGTCACATGCCTGGAGAAAAGGAACAGTTAAATTATATACTAGTTATTTAAAGAAGTGGGGACTTCATTGCTTAATTAAGACCTTAAGGCCTACAATTGCCCAGGTAGTAAGATTTCTAAGAATGCTAGAGGATGAAGGCTTAGGCTTTGGAGCAATTAATGCGGCCAGATGTGCATTGTCTATTATTCTACCAAGAGTAGATGGACAAACGATTGGAAAACACCAGGCGATACACTTGTTTTTAAGGTCGGTTTACGAAAGGAATCCACCGAAGCCAAAATATAACAGATTTTGGGATGTATCCATAGTATTCAAGCTGTTTAAGTCTTGGCCTAGTAATAGACCTTTAGGTATTAAGGGACTAGGATTTAAGTTAGCAGTTCTTTTACTGCTAGTTACAGGCCATAGGGGACATCCGATTGTAGCTTTGTCTCTAGATGGACTGGAGATTGACAGAAAGGAAGCGACGTTTGATTTAGATCAATCACTGAAATCAAACAGGCGACCCACTGTCCACAGTACATGTGAGTACCTTTCCGGATGATCAATGAATTTGTGTAGTGTCAGCCATTAGAGCTTATATATCCAAGACAAAAGGAATACAAAATTCAAGACAGCTTTTGGTGAGCTATATTAAACCACATAAGGCAATCTCGAGAGACATACTCGCAAGATGGACCATTTAGGTACTTAAGGAAGCAGGCGTCAATACTGGACGATATGCTTCCCATTCAACAGGAGGAGCTATGGTCTCGAAGGCAAGACAACTAGGGATCTCAGTTAAGAAAACCCAGCTCATGCAGGCTGGAAGACGGCTAGATCGTTTGCAAAACATTACAACAAACAACTAGAAAAGTCAAGTGGCCTAGCGACACGCTTACTCCCCAATTAATAAGACAGGTGAGAAGTTAAAAGTATATTTTGTTTGATAGTAATGTATACTGAAATGAAAAGGATGAGGATAAAAATGAGGTTATGTAAAGTCTCCCTGGGCTACGAGTAGCCCGAGGATTAGTACCGAGGTAAAATAGTATAGTTATACAAATTTTACCTAGGTACAGATGATGGATAACTGTTTTCCCGATGTACAAGCCTTGGATAGTCGTAGGCTAGGGCCCAACCACCCAACCCTGCCACTATTACATTTGTTTGTGCCAAGAAAAAAACATTGAACTATCAATAGAAGTTTAAGATCATTTTATCCTGAATAATTAGGAAAAGATTGCTGGACCCGGATGTGCTTTCTTCTCCCTAGCCCACGACTATCCGAGGATATGCATATATATACACTGTCCCACAATCGATCTAAATGTACTATCGTGTGTGGTGTCCACATTCTAGCACATTCTCCGAATGTACAATTGATAATATAAATACGCCAACAGTTTGGTCTAAACTCGGCGAGTTTTGTGCACGGTTTACGCCAGGCATTGTACACCAACGCTGGTGTCTCTAAGTTCATACCACTCAACCTACGCACGCACCCACCGACTCGCGACATCTGCGAGATGCTGCCGGGCGTTTAGGGCATCCTCACCACTCCAAATCGACGGTGCATTGCAGCCGTGATCTACTTGAAGATAAGGCATGTGATCAATATATACCAGCGGTCTGTCGGTAGAGCACGGCTAGAAACCCAGCCCCAGCCCGAGCCTCGGTCTCGACGACGATGGTAATTTGTAATGTAAGGAGGAGCGGGAAATTTCAATGTGATCAGTCAAGGCTTGCGCCCCCTGGAGGAATAGATGTAAACCATCGAATACGATGCACTCGTCGCATGCCAATGATGGATATTATGCGTGTATGAAAACAGGGGATGACTGCTTCGGTTGTTGTTCATTTCCAGAAGGATTGCTTTTAATATCTTCTCTTTACATGTGAGATTAGGGAGTGCTTCCGTTGGTATTGTGAGACGTGGCACGAAATGGCTTCTTATTATGTGCATGGTTGTTCTACAATGTGTATCCATGTCTGCAATACTCTGCCAGTCCCCCTTTCACATTCCTATCACGCCTGATTTGATTGGATATATTATATCTTGCTCCTTTTCATCATGGAACCTTGAAATATTGTAATATATTATATATATATATATATATACACACACAGTAAAACCAGACGGGATGGCCGAATGAGTTAGAGCGTCCGTCTCCCGTGCTGGTAGATCGTGGGGTCGTGGGTTCGAGTCCCGGTCGAGTCAAACCAATGACTTTAAAATTGATACTTGTCGCTTCCTAGCCAGGCGCTCGGCATTATTAGGATAGGGCAAGGACTGGTGTGCTCAGTGTCAGGATAATGTGACTGAGTGGGATACCAGGTCATGGTGCCGGCGGCCTGGTTTCCCAGTGGGACAGCACTATAAAGTTGCCATGAGTGCGCACTGTCACAAGTCGGTACCCGTCCTGATATGACCTTAGATGTTGCTAGGACGTAAAACAACAACAAACAAACAACACACAGAGTAGAATCTCTCTAACTGACCACCTCCACAGATCGAGCACTCCCCTATATGGATCGGTTTATTTGGGTCCCAAACGATCGTCCATATAATACAACCTCCCTAAATGGACCATTTAAAGTTGGTCCCATGGGCGGTCGATTTAGAGAGGTTTTACTGTATATATACATCTATAGAGAGTCATCATACATAACAGAGACAACAAGCAGACAGAGCTGGTTGAGAAGAAGTTTATATCTTCTGGCATGAAATATAATACATAGCACACTGAGTAAAGTTTAAAACGGTGATGGTATATGCTGGAGTTTGGTCATGCGCTGAGGGCGCCAGCGGTAAAATCAGGAACCTCACCGAGCCAACATGCATATTGCTCAGGAAGGGATTAACTACAAGGTGGTCTGTCCTTCGTTTCAATCAATCAATAGTTCCGTCCTCTAGTCGAGGGTTGGATGCAATGGTTCTCCACTTGTCCCGATGGTGTGCTGTTCTGATAGACTGTGAATAATTCAAGCCTGTCCACTGTGAAATATTTGTAAACCATGATGTTCTTGGTCTCCCTCTCCCTCTGCTGCCATTCACCTTCCCTTCCGGCCACCTGTCCTTCGTTTATATTCCCATAATTCATTATAGAGCATATATATATGTAGTTATATAATATATATATATATATAAACATATACATATATAGTTATATATACATACAGCAACACCTCTCTAAATCAACCGACCATGGAATCGACTTTAAATGGTCCATTTAGGGACGTAGTGGGGCAGGACTATAAAGTTGCCATGAGTGCACACTGTCACAAGTCGGTACCCGTCCTGATATGACTTTAGATGTTGCCACGACATAAAACTCCAACAACAAACCGCTGACTGGGTCTAATCATCAGCCTTCCCACATTAAAAATATCTGGGAGCAATCACTGGTATTTGGTAATTTAATACTAAACTAATAGCAAATGTGCCCGACAGTCAGTCTTAATTCAGTCTGCCATGAACAGAAGATTAGATAAGACTGAAATGGAAGTGGATCAACTCCTATTTGATCAGGCCTAGCGAGTTCCAGCAGATTTAAGAAATTAATCGAATAAGACTTCATCGAGTTGCGATGACAGTCCTCGGGTCAATCTGTGTGTAGCTGCTTTAACTGTGTAATGCTAGGTACACACCTACTGTTTATGACTCGCGCACTAAAACTCGCGACCTGACCCGACCCGACCCGCTTAAAACTGAAAACGGGCCGATTCATTTTTCGAATCGCGAATCGCAATCGTAAGAAAGCACTTTTAGCCCTAAAATTGAGTTTTAAGTCGCGAATCGCAATCGGTAGGTGTGCTAGGGGAGTGCACACCTCAAGACTTTTTGGCAATTTTAGATCGAATACGGTAGGTGGGTGCGGAAAAAACGGTAGGTGTGTACCTAGCATTAGTCGATTAATGGCCGGGACTGTGGGCTGGAGAAAGGAGGGGAGGGTGTGTGTGTATGTGTGTCTGTGTGTGTGTGTGTGCACGGTTGGGTGCTGATATCTATGGATTATTGTGTAGGCGTCATTACAGACCATTGGTAATTGCTACAGATGCAGTTGCCTAAATATAGATTTCCATTGGGTATACATGCCTCATATAAGATTTTGTATGAGCTGTAGTTTCTTATTTTGTTGTTGTTGTTCAGGTATTAAAGCTGCATAGTCTGATGAAAACATCACATTTTCCAAAAAGGAAAACCGTGATCTAGATTTGATTCTGCATATCTGCCTTTGATATTGGTGCACTTATCAAACATTTGTCAACACATAGAGTGGAATACCGAGCCAATTTATAGAACCTGTTACTGCAGAAGCCTATTATATGGTGTCAGAGTTTTGGTGTGCTTGTCAAAATTAATGTTGTATGTTTGCACTTCAAATATCTTTAATTTTTTTGTTTTAAAGTAGCCATCTAAAATGAAAGTTACTTCAAACTAAAGTAATGTAGATTATAATGATTAATCTACTATATTTATCTCAGTGACAGAAACTAAAAATCATCGTACTATGCAATTTTAAATCACTAGGGGCGTAATCGATTAATCAACTCGGGTCACCCGAGCCACTTTTTGGCACATGCGCACATCCTACAGACTCGGGTTGAATAAACGAATACGCTTGGGGTGGACAAAATGGTGGCTTAATCTGAAACGTAATATTTTTTTTCAATAACCGATACAAATACAGCAAAATAGGATTTAAAGTATTTTATGATTGTAGAAGCTGAAAATCTGGGTTATTAAAAAAAAAGTATTAAAACAACACGTAGGAGGTGTACCAGTAGCTGTTATACTACAGGTACCAGCACAGATGTGACGTCATCGCTCCTAGCAAACCCCAGCCAAGAGGTGGGTTATTGGGGTCGGATCATTTTGCACATGGCACGTGTATTTCTCGACTCCACTCGCAGTGTTCGATTTGAAATTCTGACGACTCAGGTGACCCGAGTCACCCGGGTCGTGTTAATCGATTACGGCCTGGGTGGCAATGCAGGGTAGATTTCAATTCGAGTAATTCATGTCCATCCTTCAGCTGCTCCCAGACGAGGCCTTTGCGGGCAGGTTTATAGCATAATAATAATATGGTTGTCATATTTTTGTTGTTGTTGTTGTTAAAATGCTTATTCATTAACAAATCTTGTATTCGGCACCCAGGCACCTGGTCTTCTGGCCATAGGAACATACGCAAACATAGTTCAGCTAAATAGTGGTAGCATATTCATGTATTCATGTATTTATAGATGCAGCTTCTAGCACTACACAGAAATTTAGCAGCGTATGGTGATGATGCTAAAAACAACAGTGTAAGGGTTTTTAATAGTTCTGTGTCAGTTACATTAGTATCTTATTATTGGTATGGTTATAGTAGGTATGTTGGTTTTGATTAGTAGTGCAGGGGCAGAGTGGGTGTTGCAGGAGAGCATAGTGATATCATTAATTTACAGATTAACTTACAGATCCTCTTCTGGCTGATCTAGGCCCTATTGTGCCTCTAATCCCAGCTCATTACGGTACAAAATCAAACTATTTTCTTTTGAGCACGTATGGAGGTGGATGCAGCCCTGAAGTCATATAATTGTGGATGTCCTCCCCAATGTCTATCCAGCCTTCTCTTAAATGCTTCTACCATTGGTGCTTTAACCACTTGGTCTGGAAGACTGTTCCATGAATCTGTCACTTGAAAGTCATGGTTAATGGTTAGGTCCAGTTGAATCTGGCTGACCTCATGGCGTAAGTAGGTTATTTATATGTAGATAGTTGACAGGTGTAGTAAGGTTAGAAGCTACAACCATTAATACCTCAGTGTTTGTGGTTATTGTTTTTGATCATTGTTAAATAGGTTTTTATGAGTCAAATGTGATTAATTTAACTTAAAGCTGCATAGTCCGATGAAACCATACAATTTTCAAAACCAAAACAATGAACTAGATTGGATTCTAGATATCCAACTTAGATATTGTTGCACTTATTATGCATTTGGTTCCACATAAACAACAATACTTCAATTTAATAGAATATTTTACTGCTGAAGCCTATGGTGTCAGAGTTTTCGCAAGCAACAACATTAATCTGTCATGTTTACACTGCAAATATCTGTTAAATTAGTGATTTTAAATTAGTTACTTCACACTATGGTAAAGTAAATTATATTGACCAACCTACTATATGTATCTAAAAAGAAGAAGATAGAAACTTAACACCATCGAACTATGCAACTTTGAAATAAAGCACTTCATTGGAATAATTACATGAACATCCTAAGTTTTAACTTTTTGAGTTGGTACATTACAGGTTTATTATATTTTCCAATGTAATATAACTAGCCAAATGAACTTTACGTTTTCATCCGTAGATATAACCTTAAGCCCCAGTCACACCTACCCGGATCAGGGGCCGGATGAGTCCCGGACTGAGATCCGGCTTGGTCCGTGGCGATCCGGTGTGATTCATGGCTCATCCATGGCTGGTCCTTGGTGATCTGTGGCTGGTCCGGCCTCATCCGCAGTCGGCCCCGGATGTTTTACAATGTTTAAAACATCCGGGGTGATCCGGGGAATATTGCAATCCGGGGTTAACCGGCATCATCCGTGTGTGATCAGTGACTCATCCAGGTTGTCCGGGGGTTGTCGGTGTCTCGTTCGGGCCAGTCCGGGTGATTTTATACTCCGGGAGTAGTCCGGGGGTTGTCCGGGGGTCGTCCGGGGTTGTCTGGGGCCAATCCGGGGCTGATCCGGGACTAATCTGTGGCTGTGGTCCATGGCTCATCTGGGTAGGTGTGAGAGCGAGGCAAAAAGAACCAAAAATAGCGATTTTATCCGGGCCGGTCCGGGATGGTCCGGGGGAGTGGTCCAGGGGGGGTCCGGCTAAAAATCTGGGGTTCGTCCGGGTATGTGTGACTGGGGCTTAAGATGTTGCCAGGATGCAAAACTCCAACAACCAACCAACCCTTAGATATTTTTGTTATTCACTGATTGGAATAATCTGGAGTTAATAAATTAATACATTGGCAATGAGTTAGTTAGTTTCCCTTGAAAACCAACCAAAGTCATCAAATATAGGCCATACCATTTAAGCCCTCCTGTGTTCCTAATACATGGCTAATACCGACCCACCCAGAGGAGGCTAGGGACTAACACGTGTATATATATTTAACCGTTCGGCTAATCTGCCCTCGCTTAAGGCGAGCCTAACGTGTTAATTTTATGTAAGATTATGTAATAATTTCCATGTGAGTTTCCTGGGCCTGCCACGGGCTGCTGCGGCTCCTCCTCCCATCTGCAGTTAGTCCGTCGCCGTCGGTGTCCTCCCCGCGCTAAAGGCGGACAGCCAGAGTTTCGTCTACATACGCAATTTGCCATCGAGCGCATTTATCGGCCTAAAGTATCTCTATAAATTAGGTTATTTCAACTTACTAGCTGTCCCCTTCGCATTTCGGGGTTTTATTTATGTTACTGAATTGTTCCAGAAGTACGCGTCCAGCTAGAGATGACGCCACTGTCACTGATAATCAGTCATACGTTAATGTCGTTAATTTCCGCCCGAAAGTAACACTACGTTAATTCTGTTAGGGTTTCGTCATTATATTCCCGCAGATGGGTTAAGTAACTGCATAAGGCTTGCGTAGGCTTAAGGCCCTTAATTACATATAAAGCAATCGAATATCAGGTTTTCCATAGCGGTTAATCTACAGTAATACTGGAGGATAGTAAAGAATGCAAGGAACGTCCCAATCCACCTTCACAAGAGCTCACGACTTTATTCTTACCATAACTAACAAGGATACCAGCGAGATGTGTATATCTATTAAAGAAGCAGATAACTCCCTTTCCCTCCCGTGTGGTTTAATTACGTTAGTTTTAGAATTTAGATAATAAAAAGACCAAATATCGGCTGAAATGACAGAGCGTGCAAAAACACGTCTGCCGGGTCAGGCCCCGAACGCCCGACCTTCTTCCATTGCTTAGCTAGTCGCCAAGCAACGCTTTACCCCCGCGAACCCTCGCATGCACAAGCAGAGGCAATTTGCGCGCCCGTTGGACGAGTGTGCAAATTGCTCACGGCGAGTAGACACGCCCACTTCATATACATAAACAATATTCGAAACAATGAAATCACCAAAATCCAGCAAACGGAAAAGGAAATAGCCCTATATGGGCACCGCCGCCATTTGTATACTCATGTTGAATAATCAAAATCCAGTAAACGGAAACGGAAATAGCTCGTCGGACTTCGCTATGCAGCACACAGGATGGACGACAGGGATTGGTTCTTGCAGTGTTGTATTTGAAATTCTAGCAACTCAGGTGATCCGAGTTGCCCGGGTCGTGTTAATCGAATACGACCCGGGGGTCAATCCTAAGCATTGCTTATTCATATTAACTATGTAATTGTGTGAGCTAACAAAACATTTACCCATCCACTAAATTATTGCTGACACTAACTTACATTGAGTAGAATGGAATGATCACTTTGAGCACGACATCGTCATCAACTCGAGGCCGGCAACCACGACAATGCGCATGCCGCGTCGCCCCTGGAGCGCACTGACGGCGTTGCCTCATTGTTTATTTAACTGTCTCTTGTTTGCTTCCAGTGTCCGATCTGGCGTCGCGACGGGCGGGCGACCAATCAGGAGGCGCGACACAACCGCGGTGGGCGGTCCCGGCAGCTGTCAGTCTGTCCATCAAAGCACAGCGTCGTGACGTCACTCTCGCGCCGCAGTGAAGGCCGTGAGGGGCGGCGCTATACCAGGGCGGGGCCCCTGGGGTGGGGGTGGGGCGGGGGAGGGGGTGTGGGGTGGCCCCCCGCGCCGCGCGACTCTCTGAGAATGGGACTGGCTGCCGGAGACTGTGTGGTGTGACTGTGAGCGGATACCCTCCTGTCTCAGTCGGTCGTAGTACCGCCCTTACCGCTAGGGCAAGCGTTCCAGGCAGTGCTTTCTAACTGTAGGAGGATTAACACTAACAGAGCAGGGGCGTGACTCTTTCATACTCATACTCATACTCATAGAGCGGAAACACAGATACTTGAGAGAGAGAGAGAGGACAAGACAGAGAGGTAGAACAAGAAAAGGAAGCGAGGATAAGAGAAGGAATGAGAGAGTACCCGAGAGATACAGAAAGAAACGGAGAGGGGAGAGACACAGAGGGCTAGACACGGAGACAGAGACGAGGAGTGAACAAGAGAGGGGTAGAGATCGCCTGACATAGACACAGAGGAAGAGATAGAACAAAAGACAGAGAATAAGTGAAAGTGACCGAGATAAAGAGGAACTGATAGAACAAGAGAGAGACAGGAGAGAACAAGTGAGAGAGTGACATAGACAAAGAGGAAGAGATAGAACAAGAGAGAGAGAACAGGTGAGAGAGCGACAGAGACAAAGAGGAAGAGATAGAACAAAAGAGAGGGAGAAGAAAGAGCGACCGAGAAAAAGAGGAAGAGAGAGCCAGAGATACAGATGAGAGAGAGAATAAGAGAAATATAGAACAAAAGATGTAAAGATGCGAGAGAGATCGGAAGAAGAGAACTGGTTCTCTGCTGTAAAAAGGAGATGTCGTGTTGGAATTATTAGTGCAGGACTTTCAGTTTCACCTTCTTGGACTTGGACGATGACATTACTTACTACATTGTGCACATTGCTATACGTGGAAGTTAATCTGGGAGGCGAGTGGTCGGCCTAAATGAAAACACAATCTATGGGGCCTAGCGGATAGAGGAGGGGGAAAGCGGTTGCAACAGATCTCTAGGATTACGCATAGGTACTTGCTGCCCGCTAATAACCCCCCATGACACCACACACACACACACACACACACGGAGAATTCCACCCAACCTGATGTATTGATTGCATAGTGCACTGACCAGACATTATTATTACACAACATTCATGCATACACGCATCAAGGAAGCAGTTCAGATCCACTGGCTCGCCTCTGTGGGTTTGTTGGTTTTTGGAGTATTACGTCCTGGCAACATCTAAGGTCATACCAATACGGCCTCTGTGGGACTACTATATCATAGCCAGAGCCCTGCTGGTACTATCCCAATGGCATGAGGACAAAATATCTTAGACAGACAGACAGAACTGAGAAAGCATAGCGCCTATAAGTTGGAGGAAGGCCGGCCGCGCTGCGGGGAATGTTACCGGCAGCACCCAACGTCCCCGCCGGCGATTGATCCCAGACAACCCGGGGAGGGACTCCCCCGGACGTGGTACCCTTAGAGCCTCTCCCTCCCCCCGTCTCCTCGTCAATCTCTCCCCGACAACACACACGCACCAGCCCCGGCCTCGCCCTCACCCCACAAGCACCGGAAGTGGCTGTTTCGCTGGTTCTGAGGACGCGGGCGATGAGCCGTGTAAACCCTGTAATAGTCGCGCCGGGGCAGGCGACTGCGCCGCCACGTGACTAGTGAAGGGAAGTACATTCACACACACATAGCACACACACACACATACACACAACACACACAAGCAGATACACACACACCACACACAACACACACAACACACACAACACACACAATACACACACACAACACAAGTTTTCTACGCTAGCCGCCGGCGGGAGGGAAAGAGAAGGGTTGTCACATTTCTGGTGTGTTCTTTCCACAAATAATATTTGTATATCTTAAAGTTGCGTAGTCTGATAAAAACATCAAATTTTCAAAACCAAAACACTCACCTATATTTGATTCTACATATCTAACTTAGATACTGGTGGACTTATTAAGCATTTGTTGCCACATAGAAGGGCATGCTGAGTCCATTTAATAGAACCTGTTTCTAATAAGCCTATGGTGTCAGAGTTTTGGCAAGCTTGCCAAAATTAATCTTGCATGCTTGCGCGTCAAATATCTCCAAGGTTAGCCATTTAAAATAAAAGTTACTGCAAACTAAAGTAAGATAGATTATAACAATCAATTTAATATATTTATCTCAGAAAAATGGCCGAAGCTCAAAAGCATCGGACTATGCAACTTTAACCTCCCTAACATACTGTGTTGTTGGGGAGTTTACAGGCAGGCGGGATTTCCATTGAAAGCTGGAGATAATAATACATAAATAAATAAATACATGTTGGTGTTAAAGGGGCAGGCTTGGGTTGACGTTCAGTCTCAGTACACCGGGCAAAAGCGGCGTGAATCTCGGCATGCATTATTCAACAGACTGGGGACATAATTCATCAATAACATATAGGATTTAGAGTCATACCTGCAGGCGGTGTGACGAAAAAGACTGCCAAGTACAGTACAAACGCCTTGTACACACTGGAACAGACTCGCCACTTTGTGTATAACTAGATGTCTGGACTATATCATATATATATATATGTATATCCTTCTTTATGTTCAAGTATAATAAACCGTCTATCTGGATTCTATAAACAGTTCATCAATTGGATATAATAGAGCTTGTTGCAGTTAAAAGCCAAAGTGTTAAATATAGCCATCCTGATATGACATCAGATGTTGCTTGGATATAAAGCGAACAAACAAAAAAAGCAACAAGCTAAATATAACCTGCCAAGTCTGGTTGATCGGCTGCCTCTTTGAATATCCATGCCCGCATATGCCATCATTCGCGACCACCTTGTCACAATTATGCTACAGCGCTAAATATAGGTATAGACTCCTTATTTGTCCGACTGACTGCTTCGTTTGAATAACCACCCCAGTGTATGACATCATTTGCAACAAGCTTGTCGCAATTGACGCTACATCGCTAAATACAGATATTGACTCATCATTTGTCCGACCGACTCCACCATGGATGCCAGCGCTTGACATAATTCGCGACAAGCCCTACACAAGTTGTCTATCCGAGTCCCCAGGATGCGCCTATTCATCGGCCGGTGGCTGCTGTGCCGTGCCGGGCACTTCTCCCTGAGGGAGCTCTTCGGCACAATCCTTGTGGTTGCCGTCGTTTCTGTGGTCGCCACCTACCACATCTCCAAGTATGTGCTTCAGCGGCAACAAACCGAGCTCAAGATCCACTTCAATGGCCGCGTTGACATCTATCGCAGCTTCCGGGTCAAGGACGGCAGTAGGGTCGCCATGGAAACCGCCGCCAAGAACCGTCAGGGACTCGAAGGGATGGACTTTGACGGGGCGGGAAGAGGGGCGGCGGGGACGGGGGCGGGGGCCGGGCGAAGAGGAGACGTGGGCGGTGTGAGGAGGCCCGGGGCGGCATGGAGGGGGCGGTCCCACAAGGCAACGGCACTCTTCAAGAAGATAGCTGAGGTAGGTGGAGATCAACCTTTAATAATAATAGGGATCATTCAAAGTTTTCAACATTTTAACGGTTGTAAAAAGGGTAAGTGTATGAGTGGGGTGATGGGATGTGTCACTCAAGTACACCTTTTATCATTTAATTAAATGTTGATATTTTTCGCCCAATTGTTTTTTTCTTCTTTTTCTTGCTGTTCTTGTACCTTTTTTTCTTCTTTTCTTTTCTCCTTTTGTGTATTAGTTGATTAAGCAGGAGAGTTTTCAATCAGAGACAATTGGTCGTCCTCATTCCACTGTTCCTTGCCCTATCCTAGTCATAATGCCGAATGCCAGGTTTGATAGCGGAAAGTATAATTGTTTTGACTCGACCTGAGTTCGAACCCTGGGGGATTCGAAACCCTTGACATACCAAATTGGGGAGATGGGCGAGCAACTCAATCAGCTCACTACCTTGAACATGTTGAAAACGTTGGATGACCCCTAACATAGACCCCTATGCCTTATTTAGAGTTCTATAATCTTATTTCAGGTGCCATTTTACAATTGTTCACAGCCATCTGCACATTTCAGGAAGAAGCCTTTTAACGCATTGCAAATATGTTTTGATTGGATGAACCAAAATAGACCTTTTCCCAGAGAACATTTGCGCATTGATCGCTTACTCATAGCTTTAGTTCCTGCCACTGCCATCAGATTGGTGGTGGAAATCCTCTATAACTAGTATAAGACCTTTTACCAGTGAGCTCTTGCCCACATACGTTTTCCGACCGCCATTATAGGGCGGGTTTGATGGTGGAAAATCATCTATAGAGTACTATATTTTGATTGTGAAATAATCCATGTCATGAGAGTGGAAGATATATGATATATAAATTGGGAAATAGGTGGTACAATGGTTAGCACCACGCCCGGAATTCAAAGAGATGTGGGTTCGAGTCCCGCTCTAGGCGCAGTCCCGCTCTAGGCGCAATATTTCCCATTGTCATCACCCCCACGACAGTTATATATTTATATATAAATGTATGCAGTAATTCCTCGGTTAATAATATATATTTATATCTAAATGTATGCAGTAATTCCTCGGTTAATACTATATATTTATATAGTTATATATTTATATATGTATATGTACATGTATGCAGTAATTTCTCGGTTAATACTATATATTTATAGTTATATATTTATATATTTATATGTAAATATATGTAATAATTCCTCGGTTAATACTACATAGTTTTATATTTATATAGTTTTATATTTATACATGTATGTAGTAATTCCTCTGTTACTACTATAGTTATATATGTATATATGTATATGAGACAGTCTCAAAAGGTGCTAAGCAATATGGGACAAAACTTTGTCCATTGTAACGATCAACATAATATCTGCTTATGCATTTGCTCAGGATAAACTGATTTGTTTTTTGCATGGTGTTTCATAATCCCAATAGAATACATATTGATTTGAAGCAAATGTCCTTGTGTTTTCAGTGTAGCAATTTCTGTGCTGTTTTGTGTCAATCGTTACAATGGACAAACAAAAAGAGTTATCACCTTTTGAGACAGGCTCATATGTAAATGTATGCAGTAATTCCTCGGTTAATTCTCTAGATACATCCCTAAGAATCCCAAACTAAAAAAATCAGCATTATACGGAGTTAATATAATGTGGCTGTCACACTACGACGACAAGCCTCAATGACAGCCCAGCGACAGTGACTTCCGGTCTGTCGTCGAGTGTCGTCGGGTGTCGCCTGACTGTCGCCTGATTGTCGCCGTGACACCTCCGCATCACCTCCATTTTCTCGCCTGTCGTCAGCATTTTGGACATGTTGAAAAACTTTGACGACAGGCGACGACAGGCGATGTCGCTCGCCTGTCGATACGGTGTCGCTAAGCTGTCGGTCCAGTGTCGATACGGTGTTGTCTTTGTCGTTAAGGTGTCGTCTTTGTCGTGAAGCTGTCGTCGCTTATCTCTGTGTCTCTGTGTGGGACGGTGCAAACATGTAGGTTTATGCGGCGGACCTGTTAGGAAGCAGTCTACATGAGAAATATGAAGAATGCGACTGTGCAAACATGTAGGTTTATGCGGCGGACCTGTTAGGAAGCAGTCTTCATAAGAAATATGAACAATGGGACAGTGCAAACATGTAGGTTTATGCGGCGGACCTGTTAGGAAGCAGTCTTCATGAGAAATATGATGTTTGTTAGTTTGTTCTTGTTTTACGTCCTAGCAACATCTAAGGTCATATCACCGTCCCATTCTTCATATTTCTCATGAAGACTGCTTCCCAACAGGTCCACCGCATAAACCTACATGTTTGCACCGTCCCATTCTTCATATTTCTCAAGGAAACTGCACAGACACACACACACAGACACTGTCGTCCCGCTGTCGTCCGGTCTGTCGTATTATCGTGACTATCTTCTCAGTATTCTGTTCATATCTCCTGTGTAAATAAATAACTATCTGCCTGCAGTAGAACAGAGTATCAGAATGGTCATCGCAGCAGAACAGCCGGAGCACCAGAATGACCACAGTGTCAGAATTGTCATGGTGACATAATGGCCATGGTATCAGAACAAAGATAACATCAGAATGACCATAGCCTCAATATAGTGATAGCGCCATAAGGACAATAGCATCAGAATAGCCATGGCATCATAATGACCATCGCATCATAATTACCATAGCATCAACATACCCATGGTAATGTATCATGACAATGTCATCAGAATAGCGATTGCATCAGAATTACCATACCATCAGAACAGGCATGCTATCATAATTACCATAGCAATAGAATAGCGAAAGCAACAGAATTACCATAGCATCAGTATAGCCATGGTATCAATATGAACATGCATGAGAATGGCAATAGTATCAATCAGAATGACCAGGGCATCAGAATGGCTATGACATCCTAATGGCCATGGCATCAGCATGCCCATAGGATAAGAATAATTATATCATCAGAATGGCCAAATCATCAGAATGACTATGCCATTAGAATAACCATGGCATCAGAATGATCGTAGCATAACAATGGCTATGTCATCGTAATGACCAGAATGATCACAAGTCTAAAATGACCATATAGCATCAGACGGTCCATGACATGAAAATAACCATGCCATGAGAATGGACATGCCATGAGAATGGCCATGACACCAGAATGGCCATGACATCAGAATGGCCATGACATCAGAATGGCCATGACATCAGAATGGCCATTGCATCAGAATGACAATGCCATCAGAATGGTCATATCAACACTGGAGGGAGTTAGCAGTGACGATGAGAGCCCATCCCGGCCCCCCCCCCCCCCACACACACCCCACACCGACCCACCCACCTCCACCTCCTTGCTGTATCGGGTCGCAGGCATGTTTTAATCATGCGACTTGATTTAACGCACCCTAACTGGGGGGTGAATGTTTGATAAAAGGGCGCCTGGTGCGCGCGTGCTGAGTACTAGTAGTAGAGGTCACGTGGTGCGGTTGTCACGTGCATTCACTGTTATTACAGCCTGAATAAATAGTGCACTATTTATAGAATGCTACGCGCTGATTATCTTATATGTGGTGTGTTATTAATATTGTTGTGATTGGGCGAAGTACACATGCAGTGCACCTATCCCTCAGCAGGGAGGTGCGGACGGACTTGTGTGATGCCCACCCGTCCCCCCTCCTTACCTCTCTCCTCCCCGCTCCTCTCCTCTGTCACTCTCAATCGCTGCCTCATTCTCTCCTCTCCACTTTCCACTCTCCACTCTCCCCGTTTCCTCCCCCCTCTCCCATTCCCCTTTCTTCCCCTCTCCCCTCTCCCTTGCTCCCTCTCCTCTCCCCTCTTCCTCCCCCCTTTCCCTCTCCCCTCTCCCCTCTCTCCTCCATCACCCCCCTCTTACTCCCCACCCCTTCTCCCTTCCATATTCTCTTCCCCTCAATTCCACCCCCTCCTCCCCCCTCTCCCCTCTCCTACAACCCTTACCCTCACCCTCCCTCTCCCCCTTTCCACCATCCACTTCCCTCCCCCCCCCTCCCCACTTTATCCCTCCCCCTACCGCCCCCCCCCCCCCCCCTGTCGGCTGCATCGCTGATCCGACTAGCAGGAAGTAAGACTATATAGTAGTAAGGTGGCATCAGTGGAAAGATATACATCAGGTAATAGTTGGGGAGTGTATATATAAATATATTATCGGTTTGACATCCATGTATACATGCACACATACTTACATAATCACATACATATCCATCGATAGATAAAGCTAAATACATATATACATACTACATAGACATTACATACATACAAACACAAACACATAATATATACATACAGATGCATACACACATATATGTACATGCATATGAGTCAGGCTCACGAAAATAGGCCAATCGGGGAAAGTTGTCGGCGCCGAGCATTGGATGTCGGTGTCGAATGGCATAATTACAGTTTAGCATTGACAATGACAGAGGTGTTGGAAAGTTCTTAAATCTATCCTGAATGTAAAGGCAGAGAAAATACAACAACCCTATTTGTTTCTAGGATAATTTAATATGAAACAAAGAAATGCGCTACACTTTAAGATTTGCAATGCCAATATCTATTAAAGTTGTCGGCGTCGAGCATTGGATGTCGGCGTCGAACGGCATAATTATAGTTTAGCATTGACAGAGGTGTTGGAAAGTTCTTAAATTTATCCTGAATGTAAAGGTAGAGAAAATACAACAACCCTATTGTTTCTAGAATAATTTAATATGAAACAAAGAAATGCACTACACTTTAAGAATTGCGATGCTGACATTTTAAATTTACCACCAATTGGCGCATTTTCATGAGGCCGACTCATATATATACATACCCTTGCATATATATGAGTCAGCCTCACGAAAATTGGCCAATTGGTGGTCAATTTAAGATGTCGGCATCTTTGTTTCATATTAAATTATCCTAGAAACAAATAAGTTTGTTGTATTTTCTCTACCTTTACATTCAGGATAAATTTAAGGACTTCCCAACACCTATGTCAATGCTAAACTATAATTATACCATTCGACGTCGACATCCAATGCTCAACGCTGACAACTTTCCCCAATTGGCCCATTTTCGTGAGCCTGACTCGTATATAGTAATATACATACAGACACACATACATATGTGCATATGAAGAATTCAGGCTCAAAACCACATAAACGCCAAGCCAAAAATGTAGTTTAAATAACAGATTCTTTCCTGACAATAATTTTAATTCTCACTAATTCCACGTTTGATATGATCATATGGTTATACTAGCAATGAACAAAAGAAGTAGGAATATAACAAAATAAACTTGTTGTAGATTTAATTCCAATGTTTATCTCCATTTTTGGATTGGCGTTTACATGGTTTTGCGCATGAACTCTTCAATCATATACGTGACTATATATACCTACATACATACAAGATTTAATCCGATGCTGTCTTTTCACACCATACCGACTACCGTATATATGTCCCAATAGACGTGCACCGCGCGAGTGCAGACACATGGATGCGTGTCTGTTCAAAGTTAAAGAATGTCATGGATTTATTTTTGTTGTGCCTCTGAAATAAAGTGGGATAGTCTTATTTTGCATTCAGTCTGAATATGATTGTAAATTTTTATTTATTTTTGTCGTGCCTCTGAAATAAAGTTGGATTGCCTTATTTTATGTGCATTCAGTCTGAATATGATCGTAAATTTGTGCGTGCTTTCAATCGTGACATAGGGGGTGTCATTCTATTGGGTAGCATGCTGCTATTGGGATATATATGGTATGTTCCCAGCTGGCTTCATCACCGTGGTATACTACATGTATTATACTGCTCACACCCAGTGGGGAATTCAAAGCAAAATATTCATATATGCACACCCAAAGTCTGGACATACACACACCCTCACAGTCACACTCACACACTCACACACTCACACTCACACACTCACACACACTTACACTCACACTCACATACTCACAGTCACACACACTCATATATACTCACACTCACACTTACACACACACTTACAATCACACACTCACACACACACACACTCACACACTCACACACACTCACACTCACATACACTCATATATAAACACACACTCCCACTTACACACACTCACACATACTCACATTCACGCACACTCACACTCCCACATATACTCACGCTCACATTCAAACATACTCACACTCACTCCCACACTGCATTACACATTCACGCACACACTCACACATACTCAAACTCACCCCCCCCCCCACACACACACTCACACACACTCCCGGGTCCCACCCACACTCATATATACTCAAACTCATACCCACGCCCAAACTGCCACACACACTTACACACATTCACACATACTCAAACTCACAAATACTCCTATCCACACACTCACACCCACATCCACAGTTACACACACTCACACATACTCAAACTGACACTCACTTATACACCCACTCACACCCACACAAACTCACACCCACACAAACTCACACCCCCAACTCACACCCACGCACACACTCACACCCACGCACACACCCACATACCCAACTCCCCCCACCCACACACCCTCACTCCCACACAAACACCTACCCACACACTCAAACACCCATACACACACTCAAACCCCCACCCACATACACTCACACATACACCCCCCACACCCATATACACTCACACCCACACCCACACCCACATCCTCGCACTCACACCCTCACCCTTTACCGCCATCAGACATGCAAATACCACGGACATGAATTGATATTAACGAGCTTTGCCATTCCTTTCTGGTACACTCGTGTTTATCAATCTGACGCTGCGTGTGCAGGCCGTGTGTGTGGGGGGGGGGGGGGGGGCGGCCCTGTGTCCGGGCATCTTGAAAGGAACAGCTGCCTTAATACCGCCGAGTTAAAGGCGCCCAGTATAGCCACGCCGGGCGCTTTCATTACCACCCGCACCGCGGCGCCACATTCGTTGCCGCACTCAAATGCTGCAATTTCCTGCCTTAAGGCTACATTCCTTACATGCGGTATGCGGCATGTGAATGCGTAAAAAATCGGAAAGCATCTAAGTCAATGGGGGTGATTCCTTATGTCCGAATGCGAATGCGAATGTGGCAACTGAATCGGTCCATGTAGCCATCGGTGCGGCATGCGAATGCGAATGCTGCTGTGTTTGCCATAGAAGACAGTGTTAAACAAACCTGACACTATGTGTGGGTGTGGGTGAAAGGACCCAACCCGTTCACATGCCACATGCCACATTCGCATGCCACATACCGTGTGTAAGGACTCCTAGGTTTACTGCATTTCTGTGACGACGCATGCGCACCGGTGACCGAACGGGTGTTAACTGACGCATCGGCCACTGGCTGGCTGGTTGGTTGGTTGTTTTTTTTAGTTTTACGTCCTCGCAACATCTAAGCTCATATCAGAACGACTGGACTGAGGATATGTTAGTCCTCAGTTTGTCTGTCTGTCAGTATTAAATTTAGGCTGCATAATGTGATGAAAGGGACCTCACCCCCTACCCCCCCCCCCCCAGCTCCGCCCCCATAATTAAACAAAGCAGAACACAATCAAAATGAAGGCAGACACCTGCCAATACAAACCAATACAAACCAAATACAGAAACTTGTTAACCACCCACATATACAGAAACAAAACACCGTCACTACCAACACAAATCAAACCAGAAACAAAACAAGAACACCAAACAACTGCAAACTCCAAACCCAACACACAGACATAATAAACCAAAAAAGCACATTAGCAATGAGAAATGACTACAATATCAAGTACATAGTCAAGTAGTCACTTGAGACTGACAAAAATAGTGACTGATGCTGCACATAATGCAGCATGAGTCACGCACACCCATTGTACAAAGTGTCCTGTACTGCACAGCGACAACACAGGATACTCTCCCAAACCAGGTGTAAAATTCCAGAGTGTATGTAAAACGGATGGAAGACCAGTGCTCCGGCGCTGACACTATACTTGTTCAGTTGAATAAACACTTGTGAAAAAGAAGTGAACAAGAAGAAAAAAAGTGTCAAATTTATTTTCAAAACTAAGATATTTACCTAGATTTGACCGTACTACATATCCATATTCGATATCGATGCACTTATGAAGCATTTTCTTTTCTGCATAGAACTTAGAAGGGGATGATGTTAAGTCAATTTAGTCGAACCTGTTACTGCTGAAGCCTATGGTGTCAGCTATGGTGTCAGCAGGTGCTTGCCAATATTAATTTCGCTTTTTTCCTCCCCACATCTTCAAATCTCTCCACCGTTACTTCAAAGTCAAGTTGAATAGATTCTAACGATGAATCTAATGTATTTGTCTCAGTGTATATAGTGCATGTAATGTATATAATATTTATAATATATATTATTTACAATATATATATAACGTATAATATATGTATGTGATATGCACAGTGGTACCTGGACTCGTCCAACTACACACACACCCTTCATTTTGATTTTCCCCTTCTCACCCCCCCCCCCCCCACGACGACCACCACCACCCCCCACCCCCAGCTACCCCATATTACACACACGCCCTCATCCACTAAGCCCCAGCCTGGTCCCTTGGGCCTCTTTAATGCCCGGATGTTGATGTTGGGTGGGTGGATACCAGCACATGCATACTTCACACGCCTTTCAAAATACCACTACTACAGAGTGGGAGTGAGAGGGTGGTGTGTGAGGGTGGTGTGTGAGGGTGATGAGTGATGGTGGGAGTGAGAGGGTGGGAGTGAGAGGATGGTAGTGAGAGGATGGGAGTGAGAGGATGGGTGTATGATGGTGAGAGTTAGGGGGTGGTGTGTGAGGGTGGGAGTGAGAGGGTGGGAGTGAGAGGATGGGTGTATGATGGTGAGAGTTACGGGTGGTGTGTGAGGGTGGGTGGGTGAGAGGGTAGGAGTGAGAGGTGGGAGTGAGAGGTGGGAGTGAGAGGTAGGGAGTGAGAGGATGGGTGGTAGATGTGAGAGTTAATCGTGGTGTGTGAGGGTGGAGTGAGTAGGGTTAGGAGTGAGAGGGTGGGAGTGAGAGGGTGGGAGTGAAGTCAGGTGGTGTGTGAGAGAGGGTTTGAGTGAGAGGATGGGAGTGAGAGGGTAAGGGAGTGCGAGGGGTGGGTGTGAGATGGTGAGGAGTGGGAGGGTGGCGTGTGAGGGAGGTGTGTGAGGGTGGTGTGTTAATGGTGATAGGGTGGAGTGAGAGCGGTGGGAGTGAGGTCACGGGGTGGTGTGGTGGAGGTGGAGTGAAAGAGGGGGGGGGGGGGTGGGGGGGAGAGGTGAGAGGTAAGGAGTGGTGAGAGGGTAGGAGTGAGAGGGTTTGGGAGGAGAGGGTGGGTGTGGGAGATGGGGAGTGAGAGGTTGGTGTGTGAGGGTGGTTGTGTGAGGGTTGGATTATGATTGTGGGAGTTGAGAGGGTGGGAGTGCAGTTGCGACGAGGGAGTGTAGGTGAGGGTGTTGATGAGTGAGACTGCGGTGTGAGAGAGGTGGTGAGAGATGGTGGGCGTGATCTTGTTGGCGAGCCGAGCACTGTAGGGCGTGAGGGGGATTGAGAGTGAGGGGGTGGGCGAGTGAAGGTCCCGGGGTGGTGTGAGGATGAGTGAGAGGGTGAGTGAGGAGGGGTGTGTGTGACGGTTGAGGGGTGTGTGATATGCGGGGGAGATAGGGTGTGAGTGCGTGACGGGTGGGAGTGAGGGGTGGGGAGTGGGTGTGCGATGGTGGTGTAGAGAATGGTGGTGTGGTGTGTGAGAGTGAAGGGAGGGGAGTGAGAGGGTGAGGGGTGTGGTGAGAGAGCAGTGGAGTTGCGGGGGTGTGCGCGGGTGGTGTCTGACAGGGTGGTGTATGTATGAGTGGGGGGAGGGGGTATGGGAGTGGCGCGTTTCCAGCTCTGTGAATGTAGCGCTCATCAGCCGCTACAGTGCTGATAACAGGGCGCTGGTATACAATAGAAGCCAGCACTACAGTGTAGGGCGCGATCGTGTGCATGTAGTGCGTAGTGCCTTCAGAGTTGTCATGTCTGCTGGGATTCTGCTGCGAACCCTAGTCGACACAAACCAATGACTTAAAAATTGATACATGTCGCTTTCTAGCCAGGCACACTGCGTTATTACGTTAGGACAAGGATTGGTTGGCTCAGTGTCAGTGTGACTGAGTGGGATATCGGGTCATGGTGCTGGTGCCCTGGTCTCCCAGTGGAGCAGCACTATAAAGTCGCCATGAGTGCGTACTGTCACAAGTCGGTACCCGTCTTGATATGATCTTAGATGTTGCTAGGACGTAAAACAACAACAAACACCAGCATTAGGATCTCGCCTTCTGAGTTCCACCGGCTGGGATTCTGCATATGGCTGCATAATCTGCGGAAAACATTTAAAGCTGCATAGTCCGATGGTTTTGAGTTTCTGTCATTTATTAGATAAATATATTCCGTTGATCGTTATAATCTACCTTGATTTACATGACGTTACTTTTATTTTAAATGGCTAACTTTTGAGATATTTGAAGTGCAAATATGGATAATTAATTTTGGCAAGCACACCAAAACTCTGATATCATAAGCTTATGCAATAACATGTTATATTAAATTGGCTAGGTATTCTTTCTTTTTTTTTCTTGAAGATTTATACTGCCTATCATGGATAAGTACGAATAGACTTGTTTTCACCATTAGACAGTTTGTCGATAGAAAGCCCGAGCCTACACTTTTACCGACCCAAGGGATTTTTAACCTCTCACGCCACATAGACATGATATGAGAGCAACTAGCCTTTGATGACGCTGTAAGTTATACACATCGGTGGGAATCCAAATTGGCAGAGGTGGGGGCACAGGGAATCGAACCACCAACCTTCAGATTAGGAGTCCGACCTAGAAAAAAGTCAGACACTCTAATCACTCCACCCCAGAGAACACACATCCCACTTCCATTCTATATGGTGACACATGTTTGATAAGTGCACAGGTCTCGATGTTAAATAAATCAAATCAAATTTAGATAATTGTTTTGGTTAATAACAGTGAATAAGTGAATCAGTATCTACGGCTGATATATAGGATCAAATCTGAGTTTGTTGGTTTTGAAATGTTGATGCTTTCATCGAACTATTCAGCTTTAACTTAAAGTTTGCATAGTGTGATGGTTTTGAGTTTCTATCTTTTTTCTGAGATAAATATATCAAAATGTTTGTCATAATCTATCTTAATTTAGTTAAAAAGTAATTTTGATTTCAAATGCCTACCTTTTGAGTTATTCGAACTGCAAACATGTCAAATTAATTTTGGCAAGCACGCGAGAACACTGACAATCACCATAGGCTTCTGCAATAACAGGTTCTATTAAATTGTCTCCGTATTCCCTTCTATGTGGCTACAAATATTTAATAAGAGCACCAGTATTTAAGTTAGATATGTAGAATCAAATCTAGATAATTATTTTGGTTTTGAAAATTTGATGTTTTCATCGGACTATGCAGCTTTAATTTCAGCTCAACACCTCTTCACTCTCCCAATCGCACCCTTCTGCGCAGGTTCTGCGCAGCCAATCTGTGCAAGCTCGTGTGATGAGAGCATAGACGGTTGCTTTGTGTAGTGTGTCTCATTTACTCCCATAAACGCCTCTCTCTACCCTGCTGGATAAATCACTCCCATTTAGAACCTTTGCATCATGAGGGATCTATCCATCTGTCTATCTCACCCATGGTAGGAGCGCCTTTCCACGCCCCAGCCCTGTGTATCATTACGCGATTGGGAGCTGCACTTTGCTTTGAGTGGCTTCGAGTTATAATTAAAGATATCTACGACAAGTAATACCCCTCGAACCTCTACCTCTCCCAGCTCCCCCACCTCTCCGCCTCACCATCTCACCACCTCACCATCTCACCACCTCACCACCTCGCCACCTCGCCATCTCACCACCTCACCACCTCGCCATCTCACCACCTCACCAGTTCACCATCTCACCACCTCACCACCTCACCACCTCATCAGCTCACCATCTCACCACCTCACCATCTCACCATCTCACCACCTCGCCACCTCACCATCTCACCACCTCACTACCTCACCATCTCATCAGCTCACCACCTCATCAGCTCAGCACCCGCCGCCCCCCATACACCCACCCTCCCCCCCACACACACCACATGCGAACATAATTTATATATAGACAAACACACACTCTATCCCCCATGTAATGCTAACATCTCCACCCCCTCCCCCTCCTCCCATCACTCCTCCCCACTCTTCCTCCTCTACCCCCTCCCCTGCCCCTGTATCATATTCCCTCCCATCCTCCCACCCTCCCTCTCCGTCCCTTCCCCTGAACAACACCCTTTCCCTGACCCTCTATGTCCCCGTTCCCCCTGCCCTCCCTCTATCACCCTCCCCCCCCTTCTCCTTTCACCCTCCCCTCCCCTTCTCCTGTTCACCCATTCCCCCCCCCTTTTTTGTTTTTTTTTTTCCATTCCTCCCCGGTGCCCCCTCCCCCTTCCCCCTAGCCCTCTAAACCCTCTGTACCCCAATCGCCCCCATCCCTCTCCCTCTCCCCCTTCCCAACTCCGTCCACTTCCCCTCTCCTCGCTCCGTCTCCTCCACCTGTCTCGATCCCTTCCTCCTCCTTCATCACCCTTCCTCTATCCTCCTCCTCCCTTCCCAGTACCGTCAACCCATCCACCGCCCACCCCGTAATCTCGTGCACTTCCCCTCCCTCCCATCCCCCCGTGCCCCTTCGCCCTCCCGGCCCCCCCCCCACCTACTCCCGCCCTCCTCATTCCCCTTTTTTCTGCTCTCATGCTCTCTCCCCTCTCAATCCCCATCCTTGCCTTCCCCTCTGCCCCCTTCCCCCCCCCCCCCCCTCCCCCGTCTTTACCCCTCCCCATTCCCCTGCCCTTGTCCTCCCCCCACCTCCCCTCCCCCCCTCTCCCCCTCCCCCTCCCCTTCCCCTCCGCCGCCCCTCCCGCCTCCCCCTCCGCCCCCTCCCCCATCCTCCCCTCCCCCATCCTTCTCCCTCGCCCTCCACCATCCCCCCCCCCCCCTCCCCAGACCCTTCGCTGATAATCACGTGAGCACAATGAGCTCCTCCCATTGGTCGGGCTGGCATTTACTGAGCGCCTAATCACTGGGCAGATTGATCCTAAGCAGTTGTAATTCTCTACGTTACACCGGACTGGCATCCATTCTCTAAGGCTGCCGATGGCTATGGACCCTTTGAGCGACAGTAATTGACACCCGTGAGTGAAGCCGTTTTTGTACCCACTGGGGGCTGGTTTGTGTGGTCTGTGTGGGGGGGGGGGGGGGGGGGGGGGGGGGGTGGGCGGCGAAAGGGGGGGGAGGGAGGGGTTATGCACTTGACTCAAAAGGCCTGGACCAGAATATATGCCTATGGGCACTATTATTATTAGCAGTTAATATTTCTTGAAGTTCAATAATTTCCCTGAGATGAAGTGCATATTCATGGAACTTAAAATCAGATCAATAGAGTTTTTTTTGTAAGTAGGACTAGGAGCCTCCTTGCAACTTAAAATCAGATTACTAGACTTTTTTTGTAAGAAGGCCTCCTTGCAATACAGTAAAACCTCTTTAATCGACCACCTCCACAGACCGACCACTCGCATATATCGATCGCTTTAGTTGGGTCCCTTAAGGCTCTCTCACACCTCGCCGGATTGGGGAAATGGAAAGAATGAACAAAATCTGTTGATATCCGGCAAAGTCCGGTTTGTGTCCGTTGCATATCCGTTGATATCCATTGATATCCGGCCCGATCTGTTACAAGTTTTGAGCATGCACATATCCATTACCCATCCAGTACGCATCCATTCCCATCCATTACCTTCAGGTACCATCTGTTCCCGTCCGTTACATATCCATTAAACGTCCGTTGCCGTTCGTTATAGTTCTTTTTGTATACTGAATTATCCGTCCGTTACCATCTGTTGCCCATCCTTTACCATCTGTTACCCGTCCGTTACCATCCGTTACATAATTGATACATTTCAAGTCCAAATCACACCGGACTAGAATATTTTTGTCTGGCTCTATCCGGTTCCTCAATCCGGCGAGGAGTGACAGGGGCTTAAACGATCGTCCATACAATACCATTATAACGATATATAAAAACCTCACTAAGCTGACCACCTCCCTAAATGGACCGTTTAAAGTCGGTCCCATGGTCGGTTGATTTAGCGAGGTTTTACTGTATAAGTAATTGTAGTGTGCGGCCATAGTGTAACAGACAATACTTCAAGGTTTCAGGATAGACGTGTGTAATATCTACAGTAAGTAGGACTCGTCCTGCACTCATCCAAATACAATATATTGTCTCCAGTTAATTAAAATACAATTAATCATTTCTATTGTTGATGCATTAGTTGATTTGACTGGACGCGTTGGCCGAATCGGTATGGCCCAAACTTCCCCTGCGGAAAGTCGGAAGTTCGATTCCCGGTCGAGTCAACCCAATGGTTGACAAAATTAGCTAATTCCATAGCAAACCGGGATAAGACTGGCCATTTCCGATCCTCATTTAAGAAGGTAGTGGTAACATCTGGGACCTGAGGGGGCTTTGGAGCAGGCCATTCTATTTGCTACTGCTAATTAGTGGTGTTGGCTTCCATAGCACACAATCTTCTAAAATATTTGTTATTATTATAACAGTCGTTGATTAAGCAGCGGACATTTCAATCACAGACAATTGCTCTTCCTCATTTTGCTTCTCGTTGACGGTAATGCCGAGCGCCAGGCTAGATAGCGTCAATTATCAAAAATTTTTTAAAGTCATTGGCTTGAGTCGGTCAGAATTCGAATTTGAATCCCATGAACTGCTACATGGGAAGCGGGTGTTCCACTCATTCAGCCACTCATGTCTGTTTGTGAAAAAAACCCGGAAGATCAGGAAGAAGAAGAAATTAGCATCAAACTGCTTTTGCAGAAACAGCGATGAAAGATCTCCGCGGTTTCACGGATTTCCGCGATTTTTTCAATATTTACTGATTGACGTTAAACAAAAATTCCCCAAAATGGGATATATATAACAACAGTTGAGTAGTTCTAATCCCATTCTTATATGACCTTAGATGTTGTTCGAACATAAGCCCAAACAAGAAGGAGTTAGATATGGGTGATAATACAGTCAC
This sequence comes from Branchipolynoe longqiensis, assembly GCA_030323885.1. Taxonomy (NCBI): domain Eukaryota; kingdom Metazoa; phylum Annelida; class Polychaeta; order Phyllodocida; family Polynoidae; genus Branchipolynoe; species Branchipolynoe longqiensis. The sequence continues at coordinate 89,540,936 of CM059186.1, read as the reverse complement.
AACAAGGCTAGTTGGAACCTGACTTCCGCGATTTTCCCGCGATTCCCTGACAGTGCTAAGTCTATGCGAGAAGATCCGCGTTATCTCGGAAATTCGCCGTCGGTGTAATAATCTCGGCTTGATTTCCTTCTTTTTTTTCTTTTTCTTTTTTTCCCTTTTTTTCTGGACACTACTTTCATCCCTGCAGAGACAATCGATGTTGGATACCATTTCAGTTGTTTAGCAATGTGTGGTCATATTAAATCACATTTTTCGTGTAACACCACCATGGTAATAACATAAATAATAATAACTATACACAATAAAATGTCATGAGAATGATTACAAGAATCACTGTAAAAGTAATAGCAATGCTAACAATGTTAATTCCATCCAATAATCACAAATAAAAGTTGCATAGTCCAATGGTATTGATTTTTTGCCATTTTTTTATAGTCTACTTTAATTCAATTTGAAATAACTTTTCTTTTAAGTGGCTAACTTTGGAGACATTTGAAGTGATTAATTTAATCTCTAATTAATTTAGGTAAGCGCATCAAAATGCTGATGCCATAGGCCTCAATAGTAACAGGTTCTAATGAATTAGCTTAGTATCACTTCTACGCAGCAACAAATGCTCAAGACCAGATGGGGTGGCCGAATGAGTTAAGCGTCCGTCTCCTGTTTTGGGAGATCGGAGTATCTGAACTCATGAGTTTGTGGGTTCAAACTCTAGTCGAGTCAAACCAATAACTTAAAACTTGACATTTGTCACTTCCTAGCCTGGCGCTCGGCATTATTAGGATAGGGCAAGTACTTGTTGGCTCAGTTTCAAGATAATGTAACTGAGTGGGATATCACATCATGGTGCTGGCGGCGTGGTCTCCCAGTTGGACAGCACTATAAAATAACCATGAGTGCGCACTGTCACAAGTCGCTACCCGATATGACCTTTGACGTTGCTAGGATATAAATCAACAGCAAACAAACAAATGCTTAATGAGTGCACTAGTATTTAAGTTCAATATGTGACTGTTTTGGAAAGTTGATGCTTTTTAGCATAGCAACATAGCACTGGAGCACAAAGCTGCAAATTTGTTTCATAGGAAAATCAATACCCAATTTGTAGGTGTTTTGGTTTATCAAAAAGAAAATTGATGCTTTCACCGAATTATGCAGCTTTAAGTCATACCAGGATAGAGCAACTAAAACCAACTCATCTGAAGCCTGATTGTCCTGGTTAAAAAGATGAAGACGGTTACTTTTTTCCTGTGTAATGTCATTTTAAAACCAAGACAATTTCTCTCTCGAGAGAGAGAGAAAGGAAATTGTAGTCAGCAATCTTCTTGATGCTGACTTGTAGGTTTTGATTTCTTGTTTGGTGTCTCTTGTGATAAAGTTGATGAGTCTGTGCCATGGGAGTGGTGGGTGGTAAAAGTTTGGGAAGTAAAGCTTTATGTCCAGAGCAGGTCATTTGTAACAGACTGCAGAAGCAATGTAACGCATCTAATGTTTGTTTGTCACGGATTTACATCCTAGCAACATCTAAGGTCATATCAGGATGGGCATCGACTTGTGACAGAGTACATTCATGGCGACTTTATAGTTCTGTCCCATTGGGAGACCAGGCAGCCAGTACCATGACCCGATATCTCACTCAGTCATATTATCCTGATGCTGTGCGAACCAGTCATTTCCCTATACTATTAATGCTGAGTGCCAAGCTATTGTGCTGCCCCACTGCTAAATTAGTCAAGGCAATTGCCTGTACGGGTCTGTGAGTTAGCCCCAGATCTGTAGATGTCGCTGTAGATTGCATTCTGAAGTACAAATAAAGATGCAATAACTGTACAGCCACACACTCAAAGCCTTCCTTGTCTGCTGACCATCAATCACCCCTCAACCCCCACCCTCACCCCCACCTTCACCCCTCCACCACCTCCATTCTACAGCTGCACCGGCGCGGTGGCCGAATCGGTAGAGCGCGGACCTCGCATGCGGGAGATCGGGAGTTCGGTTCCCGGTCGAGTCAAACCAAATTGATACTTGTCGCTACCTAGCCTGGCACTCAGTATTAATAGGATAGGGCAATGTCTGGTTAGCCCAGTGTCAGGATAATGTGATTGAGTGGGATATCAGGTCTGATTTCCCAGTGGGGCAGCACTATAATGTCACCATGAGTGCGCACTGTCACAAGTTTGTGCCCGGCCTGATATGACCTTAGATGTTGCCAGGACATAAAAAGTCCAACGACCAAACCATCTGCTGACCATCCACCACGCCTCCACCCCGACCCACCCCCACCTCCACCCACCTCCATTGTAAACTGCAATAAGACCCCTGCACCGCAAGTAGAAATTGCCTGCCACAACGCAATAGGCTGTTTTATTTAGACGGGCGCCGATGATTAATAGACTCTGCGGTTCCAATTAGCCATTTAATTGTGCCCAATCCACGGGGCGCCAGGTTCTTTGCACAGGGCTTGAGACAAGGACTACTTCCTGTCATGTGACTGTGTGCAGTGCCTCTCACTGAGCCAAACCTCGGCCCAGAATATACACATACGCGTACAGATCTGCCTAGCGCTTTTGTTCTGCTATACAGACATATCCATGGAATATAGTCTTCTAGACCAAGTGTTTAAAACTGCATAGTCCGATGAAGCATCAAATTTTCAAAACCAAAACAAGTATCTCAATTTGATTCTACATATGTAACTTAAATACTGGTGCACTTGTTAAACATTTGTCCCCACATAGAAGGGAATACTGAGGGAATGTAATAAAACCTATTACTGCAGAAACCTATGGTGTCAGAGTTTTGGCAAGCTTGCCAAAACTAATTTTGCTTGTTTGCACTTCAAATATCTCAAAGGTTAGCTATTTAAAATAAAAGTTACTTCAAATGAAAGTATGGTAGATTATGATGATCAACCTAATATGTTTATCTCAGAAAATGACAATAACTCAAAACCCATCGGACTATGCAACTTTAAAGCGCCAACGGTAGAAGCGATTGGGAGAAGGCTGGATAGACATTGGAGAGAACACCCACAATTATATGACTTCAGGGCTCCGTGTATTTTGTACCATAACGAGCTGGAATTAGACGCCCAATAGGGGCTAGATCAGCCAGAAGCAGAGAAGAGGATCTGTAAGTTAATAGATTCAACAAGACGCAGTGGCCGAATTGCTAACTGTGCAGGTTTCCTGTGTGCAAGGTTGGGAGCTTGAATCCCAATTTGAAGTCGAGTCAATGCAATGACTTACAAAATTGATACTTGTCGCTACCTAGCTTGGTGTTTGGCATTACAGTACAACCCCGTTAAATCAAGCTCGGTTAAACTAAACGATAGGTTAATCCAAACTTTTTTCGGCAGGCCGGCAAAATACTACCATTTATCATATAAAAAAGTTGGTTAAACCAAAGTTGGTTAATCCAAAGTATCGGTTAATCCAAACAAAATTCTCGGCCCCAGGCCACTTCCGGTACAGTTAAACCAAACTTTCATGTGGTTTTAAGGTCATCTGAGACTTTTGTATATGATAAATGGTAGTATTTTGGCAGGTCGCCACAAAAAGTGTGGATTAACCGATCGTTTGATTTAGCCGAGGTTGGTTTAATGGGGTTAAACTGTCTATACATGTAAACAATAATCATAGTGTCCACATACATTGTACATTCATAATGCACCCCCGTTTTGCCAAAGCCAAGTCAAAGTCAAAGCTCGGTTAAACCAATGATCGGTTAATCCAAACAAAGTTCTAGGGTCCCTTCAAGTTTGGGTTAATGGGGTTATACTGTACTAGGAGACGGTACGGACTGGTTTGCTCAGCATCAGGATAATGTGACTGAGCAGAATATCAGGTCGTGATGCTGGTGGCCTGGTCTCCCACTTTAAATTTGGCGTGAATGCACACTGTCACAGGTTGGTAATTGCCCTGATGTGACCTTAGGTGTTGCCAGGAGGTAAAACCCAAACAAACATTCAACAGGCAAGACTCTCGGTGCGCTTATCATATATCAACATTGGTCTCCATCTGCCCCCATTCGTAGTGAACGAGTGGGTGATTAGGGTTTATTAGTTATTTGTTTCATTGTATGTTTCTAACAACATCTAAGGCCATATCAGGATGGGTATCGACTTGTGACAGTGCACACTCATTCTAGCTGTATAGTTCTGTCCCATTGGGAGACCAGACAACCAGTACCATGACCCGATATCCCACGCAGTCACATTATCCTAATGCTGCGCGAACCAGTTCTTGCCCTATACTAGTAATGCTCACCACCAGGCTATCTAGCGACAAGTAACCTTTTTTATAAATCATTGGTTTGACTTGGCCGGGATTCAAACTCCCGACCTTCTGCATGGGAAGCCTGCGCTCTTACCGGTTCACTCTCCACATCTGGTCAGCGAGACTAAAAGCTAAAGGCAACATTGATTACGGAGCAATGCATACTTCCACCAGTTTGCCCCGAAGGCAAGAGAATAATATTGTCGTGAATGAAACTACAAAGCATTGTTTCGCATTTATATTCATGTGGCATGCGAGGTATACCCACATATGGGCATGCACTGGAGAGCATGTCCTGAATACGAAAATCGAATGCCATACAACAGCTAAAAGATTACTAATTATAAAGTCATGTATCTCAATGGAGCTTGCTGCATTTTTTTCTGGTAAATATGTTTATTCTACTGAATAAGCCTTTTGTCAGTGCCGAAGCACTGGCCTTCCAGCCATTTCTCAATTCAGGGTGATTTACACAAAAGGTATATGGAATAATGTATACAATAAGTGTTGACTACACAATTTGCAGCATGTAACGCAATGAAATTCTGTAACCTAAACGTTCCATAGCAATGTGGTAACAGTAGTGTCATATAACTAGATCAATATTAGTCAGATAAATGTGAGTATTTACATAGTATTTGGAATGTAAGCAGTAGTTATCATTTGTATTCAGTTGGTAAAGTTGTAGTAAGTGTTATTGTTCAGTTGGTGTTAAGCAAGCGGCATATAAATGTCAGTTTGTTAGAAATATGCTAGCGTTACTCTAGTGTAGTTAGTTATGTGAGTTTATGACTTATGTTGTTGGAGGGGGGTTGTTCTTGCTTTTTCTCACCATCGCCACATTCTTCTCATTTTCTCTTCTCTTTCTCTTTGTCTCCCTCCCTGTATTCCTTTTCCTCGCGTTCCTTTCCCCCATTCTCATTCTCCTTCTCCTTCTCATTTTCCTTCTTCTCCATCTCCTTCTCCCCCCTCCCCCTTCTTTTTCTTTCTTCTTCTGCTTCTTCTTTTGGCTGTTCCTCATTCCCTTCCATCTTCTCCTCCTTCTCCAGCTTCTTCTGTTCCTTCTTGTCCTCTTGCTTTTTCTGCTCTTGCTGGTTTTTCTCCTGTTCCTCCTCCTTCTTCTTCCATCCCTCGTCATCTTCTGCTTTTTCTCCTCCTGCTTCGTCTCCTCCATCTTCTTCTACTTATTCCTCTTCTCTTTCATCATCTCCTCCTTCTCCCCCTCCTCCGTCTCCTCCTCCTTCTCCTTCTCCTCCTCCTTCTCTCCCCTCCATCTTCTTCTACTACTTTTCTTCTTCTTCCTCTTCTCTTTCATCATCTCCTCCTTCTCCCCTCCTCCTTCTCCTCCTCCTTCTTCTATCGTCCCTCTTCTTCTTCTTCTTCTTCTTCTTCTCCCCCTCTTCTCTGTCATCATCTTCTTCTCCCCCACCTCCGTCTTCTCCTCCTCCTCCTTCTCCGTCTCCTTCTCCTCCTTCTTCTCTCCCCCCATCTGTTTCTTCTTCCTCTTCTCTTTCATCTCCTCCTTCTCTCCCTCCTCCTTCTCCTTCTCCTCCTCCTCCTTCTTCTCCCCTCGGTTCTTCTTCCTCCTCCTCTTCTCTTTCATCTCCTCCTTCTCCCCCTCTTCTTCTGTTTCTTCTTCTGGCTTTATTCATTCTTCTTCCCAGATGGATGGCATATTATACGAAGCACATACATTTCTAGTCAAGCTTGGATACTGAGCTTACTGCTAGTACTACTAGTAGTCTAGTAGTACTACCATAAAACTGCATCATAAGGGAGCTCTTCCTGTCCCAGAGGACTGACACATGCTTATATGATTGATTGATTGATTGGTGGTTGCTTTACACCGTGTCGGCAGCATAGGCCATATTCATGGCGAGAAATGTTTGTTTTTTGTTCAAACCATCACTTTTACATGTAAAAGTAGACAATCAATTATGTGCCAATAGACACTTATTAAATTAGAAAGCTCACAATCATATATTTGTGGTCAAGGGAAACAAATTCCCATAGAAAAAGAAAAGTTTTATTGATAATTGATAGAATCTATTTAGTAAACTATATGAGGTGGTACAGTCCAGCTGCCCTCAAAAAGGCTAAAATGTTTTCCTGTTTTACCCTTAGTAAAAAGGTCTGAGTCTGGTGGCTTTCCCACAGATGGTTCAATTTCTTTAAGTTTATTAATGTTTTCATCCTACTCATGTTGCCATTTGGATTTTATGTGGGTGGCTATTAGTGGTTTCAGATCAGAGTGAGGGATCAGACACGGTTCAAGATCACAGTTCAGGGCCTTCTTCGCAGCCCGATCAGCTCGTTTGTTTCCTTGTATGCCGGCATGGCCAGGCACCCAGCACAGGTGGATGTCATACCCATCTGTTGTCAGTTGGTTCATTTTATAAATGACCGTTGCTAGAATAGGGTGATTCATTTTCAGTCCAGCAACAGCCAAGGGAATGAATCACTGTATATAACATAGTTAGTGTGGTTGGATACCGCGATACACTCCAACGCGAGAAGGAGTGCTCGGGCTTCTGCAGTGAAAATCGAGCTCTGATCGGGCAAACGTACACCAAATTTTTCCCGTCGGCACACTGCCGCAGCAGCTACCCGGCTTTGGTCTTTCGAACCATCAGTGTATATGGAGAGGTGGTCTGCAAACTGGCCTTGAATCTCTGCATGCAGTCCTTGGTACTCGAGTGGATGTGTCCCAGACTTCCTCAGTTCCGTGAGTTGGAGGATAACCGATGGCTTTCTCAATGACCACGGGGGATGTTCTGGGACTTTGGCATCCTCCAACACGTCCAAATCCACGCCCAAGGCCTCCAAATGAGGTTTCATTCGGAGCCTCAGTGGCCTGATGTAATTCGGCCTGGCTTCATACCTGGATTTGTCATGTTGCTCGAATAGACAATTGTGTGCAGGATTCAATGCATTAGTTTTTATCTTGACTACATATTGCATGGCCAGTTTGATTCTCCTGTTGTTAAGTGATGGTTCACATGCTTATATGGGGAGTACAGACTGTGAGTCATCAGAGCGGGTGTCTTTTATATTTCTACATCTTCATCTTGTTTTGTTCTGCTTTCAGTGAGTCACCTTCACGTGCATGATGGCATTTTCCCGTGTTTCCATGTCCCGTGCTTTTGTTTACATGGTCATGGCGGCATGCATCTACCATTCTCGCATATATATATATATATATATATATATATATGCAGTCAAACCTCTCTAAATCGACCGACCTTGGGACCGACATTAAGTACTCCATTTATGGAGGTGGTTGGTTTAGGCAGTTAGAATATGGTTAACATGGTAATGTTGGGACCCAAATAAAGCGATTGATATAGGGGAGTGTTCGATCCGTGGATGTGGTCGGTTAGAGAGGTTTTATTGTATATATATGTATATATATATATATATATATATATATATATATATATATATGCATATATACATGAAAATAAGTTAGTCCTCACTTATTCCACTTTTCTTATGATCACATGACTGTGGATCAATGAACAAAAAAGTAGGAATGTAGAAAAAATCCAATTTTTGACGATTTGATTCCAATGTTTAGCTCAATTTTCGAATTGGCATTTACGGGGTTTTGATCCTGAACTCTCTCTCTCTATATATATATAAATATAAATATATATATATATATATATATATATATACATACACAGACATGTATGTATTCATGTACACATATTTGCATATATACACCTATACATCTGAAAGGAAAGTTTGTTCTATTTAACGACGCCTCTAGAGCACATTGATTTTTTATCATCACCATATAACAACAAACAAAATAACAACACCAAATAACCACACACAAATAACAACAACAGCAACCCAGATATATCGTGATCCCTGCGCGCCCTTTTTCCTGACATCCATCACACAAGTTAGGTTACAAATAATTTGTTTGTTTGTTGTTTTACATCCTAGCGACATCTAAGGTCATATCAGGACGGGTACCGACTTGTGACAGTGCACACTCATGTGCTGCCCCACTGGGAGACCAGGCCACCAGCACCATGACATGATATCTCACTCAGTCACGTTACAAATAATTATATGGAAATGAAAATCCCAATTCTGAAATCCGATCGACATCACCGACTTGCTCGGACCGGGTCGGGATCCCCGTGGAGGTGGGGGCTGGTGTGTGTTTGGGGGGGGGGGGGGGCTGGTTGTGGGGGTGTGTGGGTGCGTGGTTGGTGGGTGGGTGGGGGGGGGGCAGGGAGGAGTCCGACATGCCTTTCCCATCGGCTCCGGGCATCCGGGATTTCCAGCTCAATTAGCCCTGCCACCAGAGGGCGTGTGGAGCAGGAAGACCGCCCCCCCATCCCCCCATCCCCCCACCCCCATCCCCCCCTCCCCCTCCCCCCATCCCCCTCCCGCCGCACATGCAGCACTAATAATTCGTCGACCGATGTATTTCATTAAAGTTGCATAGTCCGATGATTTTGATTTTCTGTAATTTTCTGAGATAATTATATTATTATGTTGGTCGTTATTATCTACCTTACTATAGTTTGAAATAATTTTGATTTAAAATGACTGAGTGGTTGGTTGGTTGTTGGAGTTTTATGTCCTGGCAACAGCTAATGTCATATCAGGGTAAATCACTAACTTGGGAGATGTTTGAAGTGTAAGCATGCCAAATTAATTTGGGTGTGCCTGTGAAATAAATCTGACCCCTAGGCTGTAGCAGTAGCAGGTTTTTATTAAATTAGCGTTGTAAATCATTCTATATAACAATAACTGCTTAATAAGTGCACCAGTGTCTAAGTTAGATGTGTAGGTTCAAATCTAGATAAGTCTTTTGCTTTCAAAATGTTTATGTTTGTATTGGACTATACAGCGTTAATTAAATACTTACCATGAATAGATTCTTTTGGAGTTAATTTTATAATAGTGTTATGTGTAAACTGAATCACAATTCATGCTCCAATTTGTGTGTACGTGGGAGTGGTGGAGGGTTAGACATGTCGGGTGGAGGTCAGCATAAGGCGAGTTAGCAATTCCTCTAATTGCTCATTCTCTGTAAAAAAAAGAAAAAAAGAAAAAAAGAAAAAAAACTGTCCTGAATGATAACAAATATGGTTGGGGAATAGACCAGCGAATCGGCGGCATCGGCAAATCCATTACAATATAATGCAATGCAATATAATGCAATGCAATATAATGCAATGCTTCGCCTAGACAGGTCCTCTCTGGTTGGTTGTTGGAGCTTTACGTCCTGGTAACATCTCAGGTCATATCAGGATCGGTCCCAACTTGTGACAGTGCACACTCATGGCGACTTTATAGTACTGCCCGACTGGGAAATCAGGCCACTGGCACCATGATCCTATATCCCAGTCACATTATCCTGACACTGAGCTAACCACTCCTTTGCATATTCTATTTATGGCGAGCACCAAGCTAGGAAGTGACAAGTATAAATTTTATAATGACTCAACCGAGAAGCGAACTCCTGACCTTCCGCACGCGAGGCCCGTCCTCTACCAATTCGGCGACTGCGCCCGGTGGTCCTACCTGGTGCAGCGTTTGCTTTATATTAATTATTATTATGTACTTTCTGTTGTTGTATGTTTGGGATTTTTACATGCTAGAATCATGTACGTTATATCAAGACGGGTACCGATTTGTGACAATCCGCACTCATTGCAGCTTTAAATTTATAGTGCTGTCCAACTGGGAGACCAGATCACCAGTACCATGACATGATAGCCCACTCAGTCACATTATCCTGACACCGAGCAAACCACTCCATGTCATATCCTATTAATGCCGAGCACCAGGATAGGTACATACCTTTATTTATTTTGTAAGGCATGGTTTGACTCGTTCGGTGTTCGAACCCACGACCTTCCCCGTGGGAAGCCAGCCAACGCTCTTAGCAATTCGGCCATCTCATTCCATGCCTTTACCTGTTGAACTTTTCAATAGTATATATAATAACCACTTTCATGGCTATTTTTTTTAAATGGCAATATGCTCATATACTGTACTTGCAACTTGGGAAAAAAAGAAAGAAAGGATAAAAAAAAAAAAAAAAAAAGCAAATCTGGACAATTATGGAGAACTGAGATGCATAGGCGCAGTGCACAGTGAGAACAACGTCTGCACATCCAACATGCTGAGAAGCTAATCATGTTTAAAGGTTAAGCACCTGCATTTAAAAGCTAATTGAATGACATTTCTAAATACGATAAGCAGACGGGATGGCTGAATGAGTTAGAGCATCCATCTCCCGTGTTGGTAGACTGTGGGGTCATGAGTTTGAACCCTGGTCGAGTCAAAGCAATGACTTAAGAATCGATACTTGTTGCTTCCTAGCCAGGCACTCAGCATTATTATGATAGGGCAAGAAGCAGTGGAATGAGGAAGACCAATTGTCCGCGATTGAAATTTCCCCTGCTTAAGCAAATAATGTACCCTAAAAAAAAGCAAAATAAAAGCATAACTATGTTTAGGTCTGTGAAGAAGCTCAAGCATTAATAATGGGTGTATAAATATAAGCTGCGAATACAGTAAAACCACGTTCATAGATTGAGAACTCCCTTATATGGATCGCTATATTTGGCTCCTAAACGATCGCCCATACGATACCATTGTAATGATAAGAAAAACTCCCTAAACCGACTATCTCCATAAATGGAACATTTAAAGTCGTTCCCATGGTCGGGCGATTTAGAGAGGTTTTATTGTATCTAGTATTGGAAATAGACACCAGAAATGCACTGCATACTTTAAGAAATACAACCTTCCTGTGTGTGTGTGGGAGGGGGGGGGGGTTGTCAAAGTGTGAACAATTGAGAGAGAAAAGGATGGGTGGGGGGAAACCAAATCTTTTCTGAACTTCTCTAAATGATATTTATTTCCTTTTAACAAAAAGTAAGTATCGATAGTCCAGTCATTGTCATCTTCATTTCAAGATTGAGGTTGGCAACATCTTATAGGCAATTAATTGAATTATGCGATTGATGTTAAAGGACTAGTTACCTGATCTGTATTCTTTGCATTAATATGAACTGAATTTTAACAAACTATATTCCAGTGTGGACGGTCGGGACTTCGAATCCCGGCTGGGTCAAACTATTGACTTACACCATTATAGTTGTTGCGACTTAGCCTGGCGCTTGGCATTTACTAGGGTAGGGCAAGCGTTCGTTAGCTCAGTATCACTATCAGCGGGGATGAAAAATCTCCGCGATTTCGCGGATTTCCGGGATTTTTCCTGTAGCTATAAGTGTATACTAATACGTTGCGCCCGTCCTGATATGACCTTAGATGTTGCCAGGATGTAAAACTACAACAACCAACCAACCAATACGTCGTTTCACACTGCAGCACCATCAGCATATACTAATATGTGCTGCAAACGCCGCAGCACTAGCCTCATATACTACTAATGACTTCAAACGGCGCAGCAGGGTCAGCTTATACTAGTACTACTAAGACATGCTTCAACCGGCACAGCACTATCAGTTATACTACTAATACGTGCTTCTAACACCGCAGCACTATCAGCGTATACCAATATGTGGTGCAAACGCCGCAGCACTAGCAGTGTATACTACTAATACATGCTTCAAATGGCACAGCACTATCAGCATATACCAATATGTATGAAACCCGATTTCCGGGAATTTTCAGCGATTCCCTGACAATGCTAAGCCTATAGGAGAATATCAGCATTTCCGCTTTTTTTCCCGGAGACCACTTTCATCCCTGATCAGAATAATGTGACTGAGTTGGATATCGGATCATAGTGCCAGTGGCGTGGTCACCCAATGGGGCAACACTATAAAGCCATCATGAGTGCACACAGTGAAAAATCGGTACCTGCCCTGATATGAGCATATATGTTGCCAGGATGTACAACCCCAACAAACAAACAAAAGAAGCTTCTAACAGTTGAAAAGGGTCATTAGGTAATGGATGACACTAGTAGTCACAACTTGATCACAGAGACTCTCAGCCTTGATTAGGCCCTAAATAATGTCTAGAGAATAGGTTGTCCAAAGATATGCCAGCCATGACTAGCCACATCTGATGATGATAATTTGGACTTAGTGAAGTTCTGTGTAAAAGCTGATGGCTAAACCTGCATAGTCCGATGAAAGCATCAACATTTAAATTCCAAAGAGCTTATCTAGATTTGATTCTAAATATCAAATTTAGATATCGGTACAGTTATTAAACGTTTGTTACCTCACAAAAGAGAATATTAACTCAATTTAATTGAATCTGTTACTGGTGAAGCCTATTGTGTCAGAGCTTTCGCGTGCTTGCCAAATATATATTTATTTGCGTGTTTCCACTTTACATATCTCAAAAAGTGATTCATTTAAAATAAAACTTACTTCAAGCTAAAGTCAGGTAGATTCGACCAATCACCCTACTATATTTATCTCAAAAAGGGACAGAAGCTCAAAAACATCGGACTATGCAACTTTAAATGAAAATTGACAGAAGATAAGTAACGCCTCAGTCACACTACAGCTTGTGACAACTTTGCGACAACCTTAGACCAAAGAACCCACACTCACCAGTGACGTCCTTGCGACCAAAACAATGGTTGCCGATGTCTGGGCATCACTGATGACTGTGAGTTCTTTGGTCTAAAGTGGTCGCAAAGTGGTCGCAAGCTGTAGTGTGACTGGGGTTTTAAACACTTCATGCTGTTAATATGGCCTTTACTGCCGACTTGGTATAAACACAGCCACTAATGAAACAATCAATCAATCAGTTGTGTTGGTGATGCAACTGTCCCTTTAAGGGAGGTCAGGGGTCACCAATTTCCGGTTGGGGCGCCATATTCTCATAAGCATATTCAGCGCTAAATGGAGCGACCCAACTAGCCACGGTGCGACCCAACCAGCCGGGGTTGAACTCATTTGAGCTCATTTAAACTTGTTTCTGGTACAAAGGCTAGGGGACCAGGTTGGAAACTGAGCGATAATAGATGAAAACTCCTATGCCTCTGCATGAGCAAATAAATGCCAGGGGACTAGGCTAGACCTCCACAGAGCTAGCAGTGTAGTAAAATATTATTTGACTATGTTGTTGTTGTTGTTTGTTCAGACATTATCACATATTTATGTATCTTTTGCACAGATTAAATTGTTTGAAGTATATTTGAAATTGATTTACATTGATTTCTGTTTAAATCACACAATATCACTACTTAATGAATGGGAAACTCATCCTGCAAGGATATGCTCGATATTACCCAGTGGGAACTTGTTTTTCGTCCTTTCGTCGCTGTGGACCCTTCTCCATATTCTGGGTTTGTCTGAGCCCGGTGGGTCCTCAGTAGGTTGGTTGTTGGAGTTTTACCTACTGGAAACATCTAAGGTCATATCACTTATCAAGACCGGAACTGACTTGTTTCTTTGTTGGAGTTTTACGTCCTGTCAACATCTAAAGTCATATCAAGACAGGTACCGACTTGTTTGTTTGTTGGAGTTTTACGTCCTGGCAACATCTAAGGTCATATCAGGACGGGTACCGACTTGTTTGTTTGTAGGAATTTTACATCAGCATCAAAAATCATATCAGGATGGGTACCGACTTGTGACAGTGCGCATACATGGTGACTTTATAGTGCTGCCCACTGGGAAATCAAGCCACCGGCACCATGACCCGATATTCCACTCAGTCACATTACCCTGACACTGAGCTAACCAGTCCTTGCCCTATCCTATTAATGTCGAGCACCTGACTTGGAAGCGACAAGTGTCAGTTTTATAAGTCATTAGTTTGACTCGACCTGGAACCGAACTCCCGACTTCCAGCACGCGTGGCCTGTGCTCTACCAAGTAATGAAACCGTCTTACATTTCCAAATCTTGTTGGCTTTGAGAATGTTGCTATTTGACGCCGGGATGTCTAGTCGATTTATCCACCAGCGGTCTCCCTTGGTGATTTTTTTCCTTTCTTTCCCCTTTACTTTCAATTTATTTAATATTTTTATTTATTTTTAACAGAGTTCTTCTTTCTTCTGCGTGTTCTTCTTTAATTCTTCTGCCTTTTCATTCTTTTGTTCCATTTTTCTTCCTTTTCCCCCAACGCCGCAACGGTTGATTGACAGTGACATTCATTCTGGAACCCCGGAGACCTCCAAGTGTTTTGGATACATGGGCTTCCCATCATGAAGTCACATCTGACTGATCGTGCCACGTAATAAAATAAACCCAAAGTTGTGGTATCTCTATCTCTCTCTTTAAGAACTCTTTAGCCCCGGTCACGTCGCCGTTAGTGGACGTAGTTGAACGTAGTGGAGGCTAACGTAGTTGAAAGTAGTTGAACATAGTTGAACGTACCGGCATTCGTACTTGTCCGTGATGTTAACTTGGTAATAACGTGGGTGAGCCGTGATCTCCGATTTAATTTGTGGACATGTTCAAAAGAGCGGTATGTTAGACGCTGAATTTGCATCTGTGATGCTAGCATACTCTATTGTACTCTAATGTAGTATAACATACCTCTTAATGTACTCAACCATACTCTAGCGTACTTTGACCCACACAAAACCATGGCCGTTCCATGTCGCGCATGCCCTGGTCACATAGCCGTTAGTGGACGTAGTTGAACATAGTTGAACATAGTGGAGGCTAACCTAGTGGAAAGTAGTTGAACGTAATTGAACATAGTTGAATGTACTGGCATCCATACCATAACATATTCATCTGTATCATTCGGTGACTCACGTGCCATACCTTAACATATTTCAACGTAGTATAACAAACTTCCACCAGGTTTGACCCACATTAGCTTCCACTACGTTCACCTACATTCAACTACATCCATGACCGGCTATGTGACCAGGGCCCGTATGCATGGATAAAGTTTTATCACCTCTGTGTTAACGGTGGGTCCAGGGTTATCTAACGCCAGTCTTGCAGATGTGTCATGGGGCATGTATGGGTACAAAGCGCGGCGGCGTTAGTTAACCTTTCAGCTATTTATAGATTTGGGGGAGCCCTCGGAGCGGCGATTTGTTTTGTGTACATTCGTCGATTTGACAATGTTAATAACGCCGCCAATGCGGCGGCAGAGTTAATAACGGTTCGATTTTAGGGTTAATTTGATTAAATTTCACTTATTGTGTGTGTAAATCTGTCAAATATGATCGCATTGAATAGATTTGGGCCTAATATATTGCCACCGATGCAGCTGCGGTGATGTTTTGTTGATGTTCGACAGTATCGATAGCGAAATCGATGTGGCGATTTGTTTTGTGTACATTCGTCAATTCGACAATATGAATAACGCCGCCAATGCGGCGGCAGAGTTAATAGCGGTTTGATTTTAGGGTTAATTTGATTAAATTTCACTTATTGCGTGTGTAAATCTGTCAAATATGATCACATTGAATAGATTTGGGCCTAATCGGTACCTAACACCGCCAGTAAACCAGCTATGATTTGGGGTTACAAAATCCTAACTTAAACTCGCTGTGTTTGCCTAACACCACTCCATGCATACTGACTTTTCGTCGCTAAACCAGAAATCCCGTCCAAAACCAGTTTTGCCTCGCTAACACTGCCCCATGCATACGGGCCTAGGGCCTTTAGGGAGATAACCCTCAGCAGTCGACCCGATCAATTCCTTGCCAGAATTGCATTATCTGATGATGTGTGGCGTTATATAGTTCTAATCTTGTATCTGGGTTTTCTCCCTTTCCTCTACTTGCTTCTCATCCGAAAGGTTGGGCGTTCGAATCTCAGCCGAGTCCAAGCAATGACTTTCAAAATGTATACTTATCCCAGCTGAGTCAAAGCAATGACGTACAAAATGTATATTTATCCCAGCTGAGTCAAAGCAATGATGTACAAAATGTATACTTATCCCAGCTGAGTCAAAGCAATGACTTACAAAATGTATACTTATCCCAGCTGAGTCAAAGCAATGACGTACAAAATGTATACTTATCCCAGCTGAGTCAAAGCAATGACGTACAAAATGTATACTTATCCCAGCTGAGTCAAAGCAATGACGTACAAAATGTATACTTATCCCAGCTGAGTCAAAGCAATGACGTACAAAATGTATACTTATCCCAGCTGAGTCAAAGCAATGACGTACAAAATGTATACTTATCCCAGCTGAGTCAAAGCAATGACGTACAAAATGTATACTTATCCCAGCTGAGTCAAAGCAATGACGTACAAAATGTATACTTATCCCAGCTGAGTCAAAGCAATGACGTACAAAATGTATACTTATCCCAGCTGAGTCAAAGCAATGACGTACAAAATGTATACTTATCCCAGCTGAGTCAAAGCAATGACGTGCACAATTTATACTTGTCACTACTGAGTCTGGGGCTCGGCGTTACTAGGATTGGGCAACAACTGGTTAGCTCAGCATCAGGATAATGTGACTGAATGGAATGTATGGTCGGCAGCCTGATCATCATGAGTGTGCATTGTCACCAGTCGGTGCTCATCCGGATATGACCATAGAAATTGCCAGGATGTTAAACCCCAACACACAAACAGAACAACTAACGACGCCCATATTCCTAGTTCCTCTACTGTATCATGATGGCATCACCTACCTGTGCGCATTTACAATCTCTTGCACTCATAAAAGAGGGGGGGGGGGGAATTGACAGGAGTTTGGAGAGGATTACTGAAATATTGGTAAACAAACAAGCACTTCTTATATGTTGGAGGACCAGACGGGATGGCCGAATGAGTTAGAGCATCCGTCTCCCGTGCTGGTAGATCGTGGGTTCGAACCCTGGTCGAGTCAAACCAATGACTTAAAAATTGATACTTGTCGCTTCCTAGCCAGGCGTTCGGCATTATTAGGACAGGGCAAGGACTGGTGTGCTCAGTGTCAGGATAATGTGACTGAGTGGGATACCAGGTCATGGTGCTGGCGGCCTGGTTTCCCAGTGGGACAGCACTATAAAGTCGCCATGAGTGCGCACTGTCACAAGTCGCTATCCTTCATTACCGATGTAAATGAAAACGACTGTGAAAACAGGGTATCTTTAATGGGCTCGCGCTTCCTTGCACTACCTCGTAGAAAGTCAGGGATGGTATCAGAAGAAGCGCAATGACCTCCGCTTTCTAACCATCTCCGGTTTGCCCTAGGTCAAAAAGGTCAATCAGGTCTAATTCTGCAATTTAAATAATTTTGAAAGTTTAAAGCCCATCTACTGAATTAAAAAATATTTTAAACCTAATGAGATTTGGTATGGATAGAAAGGCAATTTAATTACCTTTCCAATGATACCAATCTTACTATAGTGCCAGGTAGTCCAAGGAGCCGCAGGCAGAATATTGACACCAACCTGTTTGGGTCTTTGCTGACCATACTAGGTTCACAATGATGACACCCATGTAGAAACATGTATTTGACATTGATGTCTATTGAGTTATATCACGGAATATATAATCTAATATTGTACCAAATTTGAGGAAGATCCAACCATTGCTTTAGGTACAGTGAATATTTAAAGATTTATTTAAATCAATATTTCTGGTTTCAGACACTTTTAATCTGTATTTGCAATCAAAATACAGCTTTTCATATTTCTAGTTTAAATTATTGGCATAGCTAATATGCATTAGTTCCATATGCTATATGTGCAAAATTTGAAGGAGATCCAACTATTAGATGAGCCACAGTGAGTGTTCAAAGCTGGATGAACAAATTTATATTTTTGATTTTGTACACTTTTCTTTTGTATATGCAATCAAAATGCACATTTTGTATTGCTAGATAGAATATTAAAACGGTAATGAGTATTACCTCCAGATGATATGCACTGTCAATTTATAGGATGATACACCAATTTGTTAAGCTACAATCAACATTTAAAGATTTATCAAATTAATATATTTGGTTTTCTGACAATTTATCTTTATATGTTCAATCAAAATTCAATATTTTCCATTTTTTTGGATATAATATTGATATACATAATATTTATTAGTCTCAGGGAATGGTTATTGTAATACTGTGCCAAATCTGAGGAAGATTCGAGAGGTTGTTTAGCTGCAATGAGCTTTCAAAGATAGGAATATTGAACAAATTTCACTTACAGATGCTGTTTACATACAAACAATTACACTTTTTCACATTTTTGGATGCAAATATCTTTTCATTCTCTGCAGATAGAGGTCTGGAAAAAAATAGACTATTACACTGTTATGAATATGTGAACTATCTTGCATGTATTCAGTATTTTAGCAGTTTTTCAAGAAAATACCATCTTTTAAAATGGCTATTTGGTCAAATGAGAAAGATATTTTTGTTACGAATTGCACTTTTTGACATCATCTTATTAAAAATCTGGTTGACGAACTGATTTAACAATTGGCAGTTTAAATTCCTTTATATATGTACAATGGAAATTGGTTAGCAGAAAACACCTGACATTGTTCCACTTTTTATTATACTTGGTCAAAGTTCCACTTTTAATTGGAAATTAATACATTTTTATATATTAATTCTTTAAAATTGATTATCTCAAAAACAATAACAGATATAGCCTAACTCTTTTTGGATTTGGGTTTCTAAATTCAACGTCTACAGGACGGAATAACAATATTGTACCCTGTGCATATTTTAAAACTTCGCTACCAACAAATTGACAGGAGTTTGGGAGAGGATCACTGAAATATTGGTAAACAAACAAGCAGCTTCCTGTTTGTTGGGGAACTCACCACCTAGTTCCTCAACTCTAACATGATGGCGCCACCTACCTGTGCACAATTACAACCTCTTGAACTCCTAGAAAAGAAGAACAAAATGACAGGACTTTGGGAGAGGATTACTGAAATATTGTTAAACAAACAAGCTGGTTGGAGAACTCCCCATCTAGTTCCTCCTGTACCAAACACTTACCCAACACCCCTGGTTCTGTTCTGCCAGCCAGCTCCCCCCAGCTCCCCTCCCCCCACCCTCACCCCCCTAACCCCCCACCCTCCCCCACCCTCACCATCTCCTATTCACTCACTCCCCACTCCCCACTAAACCTAATCCCCTGCTGTGACAGATTTTCCCGTAACTGCCACCAGGCGGCACCTCGCTGGCCTTGACCTTGACCCAGAAGTGTCCCGGAATCACACCCGGGTGGATCCGATTAGGGTTCAGATAACGGTCACTGTGATTGAGTGTTTATAAGTATGGATGTTCATATATTAAGTTTGCATGTTTTAGGTTGTTTGTTGTGGTTTTGCGTCCTTGCAACATCTACGGTCCATTATTGTAGTGTTCTTACTATGACTTGTATGTTATTCACATTTATGGTTGGAGTTTTATGTCCTGGGAACATCTAATGTTATTGTGCCGGTCAGAGCACACTCATGGCGACTTGATAATATATCCTGACACTGAGCTAACCAGTCCTTACCCTATCCTATTAAAGCTGCATAGTCCGATGAAATATCAAATTTTCAAAACCAAACCAATTATCTAGATTTTATTTGACATATCTAACTTATATACTGGGGTTAAATGACCAAGGAGTTGGTCATTTGCTGTCATTGCTGGGGGCGGGGAGGGAGCCGGGTAGCTGACACCTCCTCCTCGCACACTCATATGTCTGACAGGGGGCTCGCCCACTCTCAGCCAATCAGAGGTCCCGCCCACTCTTCCTCGGCCGTGCCGATACACTACCGCCTCACTCTTCTACTGACACCCGTCAGCTGCACATCTCTTCGAGCCAGTAATGATGCACTTATTGAGCATTTGTTTCTGCATATAAGCCAATATTGAGTCAATTTAACAGAACCTGTTACTGCAGAAGTCTATGGTGTCAGAGTTTTGGCAAGCTTGCCAAAACTAATTTTCCATGTTTGCACTCAAAATTTCTCAAAAGCTTACCATTTAAAATAAAAGTAACTTTGAACTAATGTAAAGTAGATACTAATGATCGATCTAATATATTTATATCAGAAAAAATACAGAAATTCAAAACCATCGGAAGATGCAAATTTAATGTTGAGCGCCAGGCTAGGAAGCAACATGTATCAATTTTAAAGTCATTGGTTTAACTCGACCGGGAACCGAACGCTAAGGCCGCGCTGTACCGATTAGACCGCCGCGCCGCGTATTCACATTCATTCTTATATGTACCAACTAATAGTAGTACTATGGGACACTTTATTTAACTCTCATCATGCTGAGTCTGAAATAAAGTATTGAATTGAATTGAATATCAGCTCGCACTCATGGCAACTTTATAGTACTGCCCCACTGAGAGACCAGGGGCACAATGATCCAGTTTCCCACTGAGTCAAATTATCCTGATACCGAACTAACCAGTCATTGTCCTATCCTAGTAATACATAGCATCGGGCTAGATAGTGACATAGTCTCAATACGGGCGAACATTTCTTTAGTACGGAACAGAAAGTGGAAGTCCTGGTTTTCAGTATTAAACAGACGCATTGTCCTCCCACCGCAGACCAGTCCATGGGGGCAGCCATTTGCAATTGAAAAGAAGAGGTCTAATTGGCTCAAATCATGGAAAGGTCCCAATCGAATACATCCAATATTTTGTTTAGTAGTTTCTTGTTCAGACATAGTCACACATTTATATATCTTTCGCACAGATTAAAGTGCTTGAAGTATATTTGAAATTTATCTACATCAACTTCTGTTTAAATCACACAATATCAGTACTTAAAGAATGGGAAACTCATCCTGCAAGGGTATGCTTAATATGGGACAGTGGTCACCCGTTTTTCCTCCTTTCCTCGCTATGGACCCTTCTCCAACAACCAGTGACCAGCAACCAGCGACCAGTGACCAGCGACCAGCAACCAGCGACAGGCAACTAGCAACCAGCGACTAGCAACCGGCGACTAGCGGCGCATTTTGCTGGTTCCACGTGACCGAGCCGAGCGTCCTGGGAAACCAGCCAGGAACCGGCGAGACTAGACGTCGACTTCCGGTCCTATGTGGGTCGCTGAATCACGCATTGCGGTCAGTTGCCATCAGGGGGCGGAGGGAGGGGGCCCACGTACTTCCGGTGGGCGGGACCGGATGCGGAAACGTCGCCGGCCCATTTAGGCAGAGTGCGGTGTGGCGTATTGGCGGTATGTGCCACAGCAGTGCACACTTGGGGCATGTCCACCCCCTCCCCATCCAACCCTCACACCCTCCGACACCCCCTCCCTCCCACCCTCCCACCCTCTCACCCCATTCCCACCCACCCATTCCCACCCACCCCATTCCCACCGTCCTCTCTCCCACCCGCACTCACCGACCCGTTCAATATTTTAAAGTTGTATACTCCGGTGATTTTGAGGTTGTAATATAACTTCTTATTTAAAATTTCTTTTTGTTAAATACATATAAATGAATTTGGGCAAATCTATTTTACTTCAGTTTGGAATAACTTCTATTTTAAACGATTTTAAGTTTGGAGATATTTAAAGTATAAAGCATGCATAAATAATTTTAAAATGTTTTTTGTTAATACATATAAATGCATTTGGGCAAATCTACTTTATTTCAGTTTGGGGTAATTTTCTATTTAAAAGAGTTTTAAGTTTGGAAACATTTTAGGTATAAAGCATGCAAAAATAATTTTGGTTTGCTCATTAAAATTCTGGATAGTCGAGGCTTCCGCAGTGACAGGTTCCATCAAATTAATGGGGCTGTCACACTACGACGCTACTCACTGGCGACCCATCGACGTGTTGCATTTATGGGGAAACCTCGGCACCCGTTGGGACGCGTTAGCGGAGCGTTACCGGTGCGTTAG
This sequence comes from Branchipolynoe longqiensis, assembly GCA_030323885.1. Lineage (NCBI taxonomy): Eukaryota > Metazoa > Annelida > Polychaeta > Phyllodocida > Polynoidae > Branchipolynoe > Branchipolynoe longqiensis. The sequence goes on along the minus strand of CM059186.1, from coordinate 89,518,902 downwards.
CGGCGCGTCGGTACACGTCGGTACATTATGTTTGACGTTGATGGTCGGCGGACAACGTCGGTGTGCATTATTGGTCGCTGATTTTTTTCAACATGTCAAAAAAAAACAACGACCAGCACTGCATGTAAATATATGGGTAAGGACGTTAGGAGGACGTTAGGCGGATGTTGAGCTCCATTGGACGCGCCGGAAGAGCGTTATTCGAATGCTAGGCAGACGCCGCACGCGTGGTCGGGTTGTCTCCACACATTGCGCCAAATGGTTGCTTTGTTGTTTTACGTCCTACCAACATCTAAGGTCATATGAGCACGTCGCGCCAAACCTTTTTTTTTTTTTTCCTCACTCGTCGAAATCCGTTGGCCACGTGCTAACAAGACGCTACTCACACGCTGCGCCAATGTCCAATTGTCCCATATTTCCCCTAAATCTTAAACGTTTCGCTACGCTTTTATTTTATTTTCAACGCTGACGGGTCCCCGGTGAGAAGCGTCATAGTGTGACAGCCCCATTACTTCCTATTCTGGCCATGTAGGAGCACCTGCTTGCACCCCCATCACACCAAACTAGTTCTCAAAACGTCCGAGCCCATTCTAAGATGGGCTGTGGTCAAGGTAGAACGTGGCTGCAAGAACATTTTGAGCATGCTCAAAGTTCTGGAGCACCATTCTGTTCTAGCCCGTCCATGCCCTTTGTAAAAAGACTAAAATGTTGCTACTACGTCCATTCCGCTCGCACACAGTTTGAGCCCGTTCAGCAACATTTTCAATAACGTAGTGAGAACTAGTTTGGTGTGATGGGGGTATTAATGAGTGCACAATATTCAGGTTAGATATGTAGGATGGTTGGTTGTTGGAGATTTACGTCCTGCCAACATCTGAGGTCATATCAGGAGGGGCGATATGTAGGATTAACTAGTGTTTTGATTTTAAATATGTTATACTTTAATAGGAATATATATTCCTGTAAAGTGGCGGTAACATAACCTACACGACTTTACCTGTTCGCAATTATTCACCATTCATCATCTGTATATATGTTGAACCAACCTACTTTCTCGAAGACCGGGCGCCGTGGCTTAATTGGCAGAGCGCGGGCCTCCCGTGCGGAAGGTCTGGAGTTCGGTTCCCGGTCGAGTCAAACTAATGACTTTAAAATTGATACTTATCACTTCCTAGCCTAGCGCTCGGCATTTATAGGATAGGGCAAGGACAGGTTAGCTCAGTGTCAGGCTAATGTGACTGAGTGGAATATCAGGCCATGGTGCTGGTGGCCTCATTTCCAAGTGGGGCAGCACTATAAAAGTTGCCATAAGTGCGCACTGTCACAAGTTGGTACCCATTCTGCTATGACCTTAGAAGTCCTTGCATTATCCTATTAATGCGGAGTGCCAGGCTAGGCAGCGACAAGTATCAATTTTAAAGTCATTGGTTTGACTCGACCAGGAATCGAACTCCCGACCTTCCGTACACGTCGCCCGCGCTCTACCGATTAACCTACCGCGCCGGCGTGCAGCTTTTGCAAATATTGACCATTCATACCAATCCTGGTGTCGTGGGGGTGATGAAAATGGGAAATATTGTCCCTAGAGCGGGACTCGAACCCACCTCTCTTTGCATTCCGGGCCAGTATGCTAACCATTACACCACTTAGGCTTCCTGATGTCACCACACTACCCACACCTACCTGTCTATGCGGCTCGTTGCCTGAGAGGTCAGTGCAGACTACCACAATAGCTTAGTGGGTGCATTAACTGTTCTCTGGATCCAATTTTGTCTGAGAGATGATGAGCGAGGGAATGGATGCTGGCTTTTACAGTTAAGCTATGTTAAAGTTGCATAGTCCGATGGTTTAGAGGTTCTGTAAATTTTCTGAGAAAAATATGTTAAATTGATTGTTATAACCCACCTTACTTTAGTTTGAAGTAACTTTTATTTTAAATGGCTAACTTTTCATATATTTGAAGTGTAAACATGTCAAATTAGTTTTGGCAAGCATGCCAAAACTCTGACACCATAGGTTTGAGCAGAAACAGGTTCTATTAAATTGACTTTATGTTCCCTTCTATGTGACAACAAATGATTAATATGTGCATTAGTAGATATGTAGAATCAATTCTAAGTAATTATTTTTGTTTTGAAAATTTGACGTTTCATCGGACTATGCAGCTTTAAGGTCAATCAGTACTGCAATGAGCGTTTGAAGAGTTTACACCTGCTAAAATAGTGCTGATGCAGGGAATACTTAATACCGGTTGATAGGGTTCTGCTTGTCAAATGATATTGGATGGCCATTAAGCTGTTTTGTATAACAGGTTCATGAACTTGTTATCGAACAGTTTTCTGAAGCCACTGAAATAATTGAACAATTTTTCTTTTTCATAGATATTTTCATGAATTCATGACCGGAGAGAATGGCGACATCGGTAAGACCAATGATCAGCTTCCCATGCAGGATGTCATGGGTTTGAACCTCGACCAAGTCAAACCAATGACGTACCAAATTGATATTTGTCGAAAATTGAGCCTAGCATCTCAGCATTAATAGGATAGGGCGAGGACTGGTTTGCTCAGTGTCAGGATAATGTGACTGAGTGGTGGAATTTCGGGTCATGATGCTGGTAGCTGGCCCAGTCTTCCACTTAGGCAGCACTATAAATTCATGATGAACGTTGACTGTCACAATGTAAAATATTCTGATATTCGGGATAGGGGGGAATGCAAATGTTTTATTACTGATCGGTGTACGTGACCAGGCGCATGTATGTATATATATGTGCATGGGTTGGTGTAGATAAAAGATTCACCCGGTATCTGTAGTACACGGGTGAAGATCAGCCTTATATAAAAACGGTCGAAAAATCGTGCTAATGAATTGAGTCGTTATGAGAGCCTAATTTCACAATCTAGGAAGCAACATTTATTCTTTGTATATGTCTTCATGTTTACCCGCTACTTTTGAGTTGGAAAATATAATAAAACATATACTTTAATGCAATTTAAAAATGAAATCGATGGCGTTCTCTGGCCACTATCTTGTCTTTTTGCAATCTCTCCCATTTCACCAAATCTGTGCCAATATATGTGGCCATTTGATCATGGAACCACAGTTTCTACTTCATGTTCCATACTAAAGCTATTTTTGCCCGTATTTAGACTACGTTGTCATTCACCCGTGTACTACAAGTAAGGTGAATGTTTTATCTAGGGTTGGTGGTGCCTGAGTGGGATGTAAATAGACATAGTGGTGCTGGCAGGTCTGGGTGTGAGTGCACTCAGGGCCTACCCCCTCTGCTGGGATAGGGATCACCACACTCAAAGGTCAAGGTTGGTGGTGGGCGGACCACTGATATCCATGGGGACCAGGAATGCTGGATCCTTATTGGTAGGGCCAAGAATGCTTGCTTTCCATTGGGGGAAAGGGGTGGGGTGATACTCTACATTGAACCCATGTAACCATATAAATAATATTGATTTCACCATACCTTCCTACACAGTCACAGATTCGAGCCTTAGCCTTTACAACAAGTTGGCAAATGTCCTGATATGACCTTCGATGTTGCCAGGATGTAAAACTCCAACGAACATTAATTTGCCAAAGCAAAGGCTCTAGTTTTCTGGCCAATGATGCTGGTACTGCAATTATTTACATACATGTATAACTTACAGCGTCATCAAAGGCCAGTTGCTCTCATACCATGTCTATGTGGTGTGGGAGGTTAAAAATCGCTTGGGTCGGTAAAAGTGTAGGCTCGGGAGTTCTATCGATCAACTGTCTAATGCTTAAAACTTATCCATGATTCAAACTTATCCATGATAGGCAGTATAAATCTTCAATAACAAAAAAGCCATACAAATAAGCACATTTTAATGATGAATAAAAAATACTTTTGAAATGAGAATATAAATGAGTGATGGGGAATGAGGGAGGTTGATGTTTATTGACACATCTTGATTGATGATGGTGCTGTAGATGTCCGAGCTCAGTGAACTAGCGGGTTACCCAGGATTAGCACACATTGATAGGGAGATTCACCGGTTAGATTCAGCCATCAGGCATTCTGCTTGCTTTATCTTTATTACCGAGAACAGTGGCAACATATTTCTATATGAAATGAGCATTTTCAAATCTCTTTTTGACGTTAATAAAAAACAAATTACAAGCGTCTTTATTACCGAGAACAATTGCAAGATATTTCTATATGAATGAGCATTTTTAAATCTCTTTTTGAAATTAATTAAACACAAATTACAAAGATCTTTATTACCGAGAACAATGGCAACATATTTCTATATGAAATGAGCATTTTCAAATCTCTTTTTGACGTTAATAAAACACAAATTACAAGCATCTTTATTACAGAGAAAAATTGCAAGATATTTCTATATGAATGAGCATTTTCAGATCTCATTTTGACATCAATAATGTAAGGTTCTTTAATACAGAGAACATGAGCATTTTCAAATCTTATTTTCGCGACATTAAGAACACACAAAAGACAAACAAACATACCAATTTTGTTTTGTTTTTAATTACAAAAATAAGAAGAAAACGAAAAAGAAGACAAAAAGAAACTCGAATCCAAGTGGATCCTTGACCCCAACCCATTTCCGGAGCCTTATTTGTTTGTTGAATTTAAACAAAACTATTCACAAAGTCGGCTAAGTGGATGCAGTGTGTGGGGGTGGGGGTGGGGGTATGGGTGTGGGGTGTGTGTCGTGAAGGTGCTGCAATCATTACCAGATCTTCACCGTCCAGACCAGACGGGATGGCCGAATGAGTTGAGCATCCGTTTCCTGTTTTGGGAGAATCCGAACACATGGGTTTGTGTGTTTGAACCCTGGTCGAGTCAAACCAATGACTTATAAATTAATACTTGTCGCTTAGTAGCCTGGCACTCAGCATTATCGAGATAGGGCAAGGACTGGTTGGCTCAGTGTCAGGATAATGTGAATAAGTGGGATATCAGGTCATGGTGCTGGCAGCCTGGTCTCCCAGTGGGGCAGCACTATAAAGTCGCCATGAGTGCACACTTTCATAAGTCGGTCCTTATATGACCTTAGATGTTGCTAGGACGTAAAACAACAACAAACGAACATCTTCACCACCCCGTCGGGTGGGACTGTGAGAATGTGGCGTGTGGGCGTGTTTACTGTGCGTAGTGGAGGTGACACTCTGTGGACAGTGGTTGAGTGGGCCCCCCCATTCCCACATTGACCAGCACCCCTCACACAGTACCCCTCCAGCACTTCACGTCAAGTGCGCCGTGGCGATGAGGGCTGGCTGGCGAATAAAGGGAGCAGCAATGGCTGGACCTCATAGTTATAGAGGACCAGCCTCAGAAAGTGTCACCAACTTGTGTATTATATATGTATATCTATCATTAATGAGCAGTGGCTGTACCTCATAGTTATAGAGGACCAGCCTCAGAAAGTGTCACCAACTTGTGTATTATAATTGATATATGTATATCTATCATTAAGGAGCAGGGGCTGGACCTCATACTTATATAGAACGAGCCTCAGAAAGTGTCACCAACTTGTGTATTAT